>APFE031317227.1:88725-198786 GCA_000404065.3 Pinus taeda | reverse complement strand
ACATCACCACCATCGTATATCTCATACTCGCAGAACCACTCTCTATGGGGAGTGAAGTGAAAGGATGCACCTGAGTCATTTAACCATGCCTCATGATCTACATGTGTACTTGAAGAAGCCAAGTACACATCCCCACCTTCATCTGAGGTGGTTTTCACCTCTGCAGAAGGAGCATCATTAGATCCCTTTCCTTTATCAAGAGCTTTAGATTTACACTCCCTTCTGAAGTGCCCTACCTTTCCGCATTTCTAGCACACCACCTTTATAGGTTTTCCTGGAGATTTAGATCTCCCTCTAGATTTAGATCTCCCACTCGATGACTTATTTTTGTTTATGTTCTGGGACCGTCCTCGTATAGACAAGGCATCACCATTCTGGTTGTCCATATTTTTCCGTCTCATCTCCTCCGTCAGCAAGGCTGAGACTATTTCATCAACTGCAAAGCAGTTGCATTGCTACCTATTGCAATAACCAGACTATCCCACGAGTCTGGTAGAGAACACAAACTGATGCACTTATCTTCATCTGAAATTTTAATATCAACAGATAATAACTGACTTACACAGTATTAATTGCATTCAGATGCTCTGTCACCGAGTCTCCATCTTTCATCCTCAGGTTATACAGCTTTTTCCGTAGGAACAGTTTATTCACCAGAGACTTAGATTGGTACAAAGTCCCTAACTTGTCCATAAAGCCTTCGCCGTAGCTTCCCCTGATACATTCAACAATACTGAATCTTAGACACACAATCGTATTGTGCTCTTTGTCTTCCGATCCAACTTCTTCCATTCTTCATCGGTCACTCCCGTTGGTTTCGTACCCAGATCTACCGCGATCCACTGATCTTAATCCACCAACAGATCCTCCATCTTGAGTTTCCACAACTCAAAACTCTGACCATTGAACTTCTCAATCTCTATCTTTCCGCTGCTCGCCATCTTCTTTCACCACCAGAATCGATCTCGCAGATCTCCCACTGAACAGGGTCTACCACAGGCCGAGCGAAACCCCTCAGCAACAAAGGCATCCCCTTGAAGCCAAAACAGCTCTGATACCAAATGTAGGTTTTAACCCCGTACAGAAATTACCTGCATACAAATTCTAAATCACAAGAAAAATAAAAATGCGAGAGCATAACACATAAAACACATATACACAGAGATTTCCCACTGGATCTCAAAACCGAGACTACCAGCTTGATTTTTCATTATGTTCCTTTCAATGTTACAATACATATTTATACATGCCGAAGCATCCAATACCATGGGCCGAAAACCATCGCATCCAAATCTATGGACCGAAAAACCATAGGTAGGTTCGCCCAACCTAATATAGGGTCCAAAAAAAAAATTTTGGGGCGCTGCCCCGAACCCCGTAGAGGGGGGCTCTGCCCCCCTCAAATAGAGTCCTCAGATAAAACACCCCAAAGAGAGGTCACAGTGGAAGATGTATCTGATGTACAGCCTCCAATAAAAACTACACCTACACCTCTTCACTCAACATAAATCTTGGGCAGACCTCTAGAAAACAGACCCAATCCAAGCAAACCCCAAAACAATGTACCTGACGAGGACATGGTCACCCAAAATTGAGCAGAAAAAGAAAAACTTGCTGCTCACAATATAAAAATTCAGATGGAAAAACCTTTCAATCTTGAAACAGAAATTGGTAAACTGAAAATAGCAATTCCTCTTTCAGAATTAGCCAAACATGAGGTCTTCACACAACAAATTAATAGATCATTACAAGTACCAGAAAATAGGGATGCAATTAATATTCTGGATGACCAACCAGAGCTGATTTTTGGCTCAGAAGTCAATGGCAAATCAGTGGATGGAGGGACTCCTCCATTCTATGTAAGCCTAAATATTCATGACAAAGTACTACACAATGCCATGTTTGACTCAGGGGCCTCTCATAACCTAATGCCCAAATCAGTAATGGAAAAACTTGAATTAGATATCACTAGACCCTATAAAGATTTATTTTCATTTGATTCCAGCCAGGTGAGATGTTTATGCCTGATCAAAGACCTCTGTGTATCCCTAGTCCAATATCCAGCAAAAACAATTCTAATGGATGTAGTAGTAGCTGACATTCCACCCAAATATGGTATGCTCTTATCAAGATCATGGGGTGCCAAACACTAAGGATCTCTGCAACTAGACATGTCATATGCCACAATTTCAGTCTTTGGCCAGCCAAAGAGACTGTACCGAGAAACACTTATGAAATATGTGGTCAGTAGTCAGGACAAGCCCAAAACTTCCCAATCTACTCCATTCATTCAGACATGGACTCCTTCATACTATACAATGCTAATATATGTCCCAAAACTGAGTTCAAGCTCCTAGAAACAAAGGAAACCAGGCATATGAATGAACAATCCACAGCTCCAGATCAAAAGATCACTGATGTAATCAAACCAACAGAGTCTGCTGATAGATCACAAGAATCACCAAAACTAGACTTGCCCACTGAACAAATATGTAAATCCATTGAAACAAACATTGATCAAGAGACCTTGTGGTATTTAGAATTTGATGGCTCAGTAAATAAGCTAGGAGCAGGAGCAGGGGTATGGATACACAATACTCAAAATGACCATGCTCTAGGTCATGCATATAGGCTTAACTTCAGATGTACAAATAACATGGCTGAATATGAGGCCCTTTTACTAGGTCTCAAACTAATTAAGAGTCTAGGAGTGACCAAAGTCTCCATATTGGGGGATTCAGACCTAATTGTACAAGAAATAAAGGGAACTTTTTTCATAAATGATCCCAGGTTAAGGTCTTATAGGTTAGCAGTGACAGATTTTCTCAACAACTTCCTGGAATATCAGCTCACCAAAATACCTAGGAACCACAACTTGCATTCTCACAGTTTGGCAACCTTTGCAAGCACCTGTAAACTTCCTTTTGGGCCTAACCACCAGTTCACTGCTGAGATTAAACACATGCCTTCTTTCCCATACAATGTAGATAATTGGCAAGTATTTGAGAATGATACTCAGATAAACAATTTTTTGACCATGAAGGAGGAATTCTCAAACTTAAACATTGACACAAGCATTAGGGATGATCAACACCAAAGAGATGAACTGAACACAAGTATATCAGCTGAAACATCAGATATGATATTATATCCTACAACCTTTGACTCTGGCAATTTACAGAAGCTAAAAGTAACAGATCTTGATGAAATTAATGAAGAAGAAACTGAAGTAATTCAACTAAAGGATAATTTCTTGCCCACAGGTCTTACTCCTTTAGAAGACATTTTTTATTCAAATGATCTCCCCAAGAAACCAAAGATGCAACCCATCAATGCAGAAATAGAGGAGTGTAACATTGGGACCATTGAAAATCCCAAAATGGTCAAGCTTTCTAGAACCTTACCTCCTGATAAGAAATCAGAATATATTAAACTATTTAAAGAGTTTCAGGATGTGTTTGCCTGGAGTTATGAGGACCTTAAATCCTATGATACTACAGTTATCCAGCACACAATACCCCTGAAAGAAAACCAGAAACCTTTAAACAGAAAATGAGAAGAGTGAATCCAGTGCTTCTCCCCCTAATCGAAAAGGAAGTAAAATGAATGTATGAAGCTCGGATTATTGCACCTATAAGATTTTCCGAATGGATCTCTAACCTTGTACCTACAAGAAAGAAAACTGGGGAGATAATACTTTGTGTTGATCTGAGAAATTTAAACAAAGTCTCTCTCAAAGACCACTACCCCTTGCCAAAAATGGATGACATCTTACAAAGGGTAGTGGGAGCTTCAAGGATCTCACTATTAGATGGCTTCTCAGGATTCAATCAAATTTTGGTTCACCCAGATGATCAAGATAAAACAACTTTCACCACAGCTTGGGGAACTTTCAAATATGTCAAAATGACTTTTGGACTCAAAAATGTTGGAGCCACATTTCAAAGGGAAATGGACATAGCCTTTGCCAAAGAAATCCATGATTTCTTAGTCATATACCTTGATGATCTAACAACCTTCTCAAAATCAGACCAAGAACATTTAAAACACCTCAGACAAGTGTTCTTAATTTGCAAAAAGTATGGCATTTCTTTGAACCCCAAGAAATCACTATTTGGCCTAGAAGAAGGCAAACTCCTAGGTCATATAATTTCAAAAGATGGCATAAGAATTGACCCTGATAGGATTCAAGCTATACTTCAAGTTCCCCATCCAAGAAACATCAAAGAATTACAAGCCTTCTTAGGAAAGATTAATTTCCTAAGAGGATTTATTCCTAACTTGGCTGAGCTGATAAGATTGTTGAACAATATGCTCAAGAAAGATGCCAAGGTCAAATGGACAATTGAGGCTAAACAAGCTTTTGAAGAAATCAAGATAGCTTTGACAAAGACACCTGTGCTTACAAGCCCTAGTTTTGATAGAGACTTTATAATCTTCTCCTTTGCTTCTGAACATACAATTGCTGCTATCTTACTGCAAAAGGATGGCTTAGGATGTGAAAAACCTATTGCCTTTTTCAGTAAAGCCCTTAGGGATGCCCCACTCAAGTACAAGATCATGGAAAAGCAAGCATATGCCCTTGTAAAAGCCATAAAGGATTTCAGAGTTTATATCCTGTACTCTCACATAGTTGCATATGTGCCCAATGCAGTAGTCAAAGACATCTTAACTCAAGAGGGAATTGAAGGCAAGAGGGGAAAATGGATTGCCAATATCCTGGAATATGATATAGAAATCAAACCACTAAAACTTATAAAAGGACAAGGGCTAGCTAAAATAATGATTGAAACTAATTTCCAAGCCCTTGACATCAATGAACTGGATAACGAACAAGAGATGGCGACTCCACAGATCAATCAAGCCTTTTTACAATCACCTTGGTATGCTGGCATATGTTTTGTATTATTAAACCTGCAAGCTCCTCCAAGGTTATCCAGAACCAAAAGCAGATTTCTAAAATTAAAAGTTTCAAAATTTTGTATCATAGACAATGATTTATTTTGGAAAAATCATGAAGGTGTCCTGCTTAACTGCCTAACTTCAGATGAAGCTGATAAGGTCCTTAGAGAATTTCATGCAGGAGATTGTGGAGGGCACTTATATTGGAAATCCACATCTGATAAAATCCTGAGGGCTGGATTTTATTGGCCCTCCCTGTTTACTGATTCAAAAAAGTTTGTAATGTCATGTCATAAATGTCAGATCTTTGAAGGGAAGAAAAAGTTGCTTCCGTTACCCCTCAAGCCCATTTCAACTGAAAAACCATTTCAACAATGGGGCTTAGACTTCATTGGGGAAATTCACCCTTCATCCTCAGGCCAGCATAGATGGATCCTGACAGCTACTGATTACTTCACCAAATGGATAGAGGCCATACCTTGTAGACAAGCAAATGACTCAACTATCATACAATTCCTAGAAACCAATATCTTGTCTAGATTTGGCTGCCCAGAGAAAATCATAATAGATAATGCAGCTGCCTTTAAATCCAAGAGAATGATCAGCTTCTGTCACAAATATCATATCACCCTAGGTCATTCAACAGCCTATTACCCTCAAGGCAATGGCCTAGCCGAGTCCTCCAGTAAAAGCCTCATCAACATCATTAAAAAGGTCTTGGAGGAGAACAAAAATAATTGGCATAAGAAGCTGGTAAATGCACTATGGGCAGATAGGTTGACCACTAAAAGATCTATTGGTACTAGCCCATATGAGTTGGTGTATGGCCTGGAAGCTGTGTTCTCATCATCTCTTGGGATCCCTGTGATCAAATTGCTGCAGGAAATACAGGCTGAACCTAATGATATCCAGAGGAGGATCAATCAAGCAATTCACTTACATCAAACAAGGGAATAAGTGTATCAGAGAACCCAGGTTCTACAAGTGAAACTGAAAAAGGTGTTTGAAAAAAGAACAAAAGCTAAGGACTTTTTCATAGGGAACAAAGTATTGAAATGGGACTCTAGGAGGGAAGACAAAGGAAAGCATGGCAAATTTGACTTTCTGTGGAAAGGGCCATTTGTAATTCAAGCTGTGCAAGGCAACAATACCTTTTTTTCTCAAGAGTCTGGACGAGTCAAACAATGATGAAGGCCCAGTGAATGGGAGAATGCTCAAACACTACTATGATCCATGAGCATAGGATAGCCACATATTGTACATAAATATCTATATTTTCAACATTTTTTCTTTTTTACAGCAGATAGATAGAAGAACAACTACAGTAGATTTTGAAGAATGATCAGCAAAACCATATCAAAAGTAACATAGATGCTTGAAAATCTCCATAAAAAATTTTGAGGAAGGTCTACAGAGCATAAAACTAATGATACATAGTGATACAGGTTAGCAAGACATAAAATGGTAATTCTTGCACAAATGAGGTCATAAGACACTGCATACCAGCTCACTAGCTTCAGATCAAAGGTGTCAATACTAGAGAAGATTCACTGCAGTAAGAAGAGGAAAATAAGGCCATCTGACCTGCTGTTCTTGGCTTTCCTCTAGGAAAAGCCATCCCCAAGTGGAGCCACTGTTAGGTTCCTATACCAATAGGTTTCATCTTTCATGATTGACAGTGGAAGGGCTAAATATGTTCATCATTGCAGGCTGCAAAGGTTCCATATTTTTTGTACATGCTATGAAAATTAAAAAATGAAAAGAGGGTATGCCTTAAAAGAATAATCAAAAGGAAAGAAAATCAAATGGGCAAGAGAAAAGTGAAAATGAACCCCAAAATAAAGACTAGGAAAGTGGCCAGTCAAAATGCCACTACTATCTTTTGGGCAGTATCATGCTCTGCAAATACTACTACTAATCATACTTTATGGATGGCCCAATAGTCTAAACTGGACCATGCCATGTTTAAATTGCTTGCTGCAAAATAGAGAATGTTCCATGTCCAAACAGCTCAAGCTTGGCAGATGACTAGCTAGGTAGAGAAATGAAGATGCCCAACTACTTAATCTGGGTCCTTGGAAGAAATAAGGGTACATTTTAAATAGAAGGGAAGTCAAAAGAAAAAGAGGACAATCAGGGTCTGCTAATTCAAGTGCACCCACTTCAAAAAGAAGGAAAAAATGTTAGGATTACTAGGAGGGGTAAGTAGTGCAAGGTTGCAGAAATGGAGGGCCATCACCAATTGGCTTATTAAGTGCAAAGACTCATGCCACTCTGGGTATTGGCATCAAAAGCAGAGAGTGGAGGACAAGCATTGGAAGCATTTCTAATTTCCCCATTTTCCCCCAAACATCATTTACTAACACCCCCAAGGGCCTTGAGATCTGCTCAAGTGTCTAGTTCCACTTCACTTCATGACAAACTACTGGGTCAAACCATGAAGTTTAATCAAGAAAAGAAGCCACATTTTTTTGTGTAAAAAGGCTTTCTTGTCATTTCATATATTTTTTACATTCTAAGTTTTATCCATTAGAACTCAGTCTTTACCCCTTCACTCACCTCACAAAGCCATATTAACCACTAATGTACTATTTAGCTCCCTAACTTCCCCCCTTCCCTAATTCTATTAGAATCTATGAAAAATTTCCCAAAAAATATCTATAAAAACCCTCCCCCTAGCATTATAGCTATATAACCCTTCCTTGGGGAAATATTAACCTATCTGGGGTTGGTATTAACCCCTTTGTCCCTAAACTATGGCTTCTTTTAAGAAACTATGGTTAAAACCCAAAAAATCTGAAACCCCGCCCTCATTAAACCCATTCACCCTTGTTTTCTGCCCTAAACCCACTTTATTATAAAGTTTTTAGATTAAAACATTTTATAATATGTGCGCCTAACCCATAAAACCCACATCCTAATGTTTTATACCCCCCTGCGCGCAATTTATTTAAACCCATTTTAATATTGGGGCGGGTCCCCCCCGCCTTAATGCAATGTTGTATCGAAATCGCCGCCCATCGTCCGATCATCCGCCCCGCCCATCCAACAGTGGGCGGTCAATTTCATGGACAAGTCGCCCGACCTTTTGCGTCCAAGGGATTGGCGGTATTTCCGCCGTACCCCCGCCACGCGTCGGCCTCCCGCGGTGTGTTCGCTGCCCCCCTCGATACCACTTACCGCCCTCAGGCCTTTCGGGGAAACCACTTACCGCCTCCTCCCCGCGCTGACGTCACACCCCCGTCAGCGTGACGTCACCCCTCCTTGCCGCCACCATGCCTCCACGTCGCATCCATGTCACCCGTCAGCCTGTCCACCCTGCCACCGTGTCACTGCCACACCTGGGCATCCACGTCAGCTGCCATGTCACCCATCTGTACCCATGCCCATGATGACGTGAGCATGATGTCATCACCAAAAAGGCGCCAATATGCGAAAAATGCATAAAAAGATGAGAATTAGCCGTTATTGGTCATTGTTGTGCATAGTTTCCGGAGCTCCTCTGCATGTGAAATCGACGTGCAACGGTCAAAACGCCAAATTAACCCACCAAAGTTGTTGCTGCCTCCATTGTCAACCCGAGCACCTGCAATTTGTTTGGTTCAAACGAATCCTACGCCATAAAAGCCAGGTATTTTCCGCAGGCGTCCTCTTTACCCACTATTCTCCTTTGCTATACTAATTTCCTGCATAAAAACTCTGTTAAAAGCTCCCCATTGATAAATTGACCACTGAAATTTTCTTAAGAAGCCAGTGAAACCCCTGCGCGACAAAAAATCTTGAAGAAACCCGTGCCCCTCTGTAAAAGTCACCACAAAAGCAATTGAAGGAGCCGAGCTACCGGCTAGAAAACTAATTTAGCAGTTCCCTCACCCCTGCTAATAGAAATTCCCTACAAGTAACCAGCTAATTAGCTCAACACACTCTGGTTCTTCAAAACAGAGTGCCCCACAGTTCATTAAGCCTGTAAAAGCCTCCTTACACTGCCAAGCTTCTCACTGCAAAACAGAGATCAGCAAGCATTCCTCAACATTTGTATCAAGCTTGAAAATCCAGTAAACATCCAGCTAAAACTAGACAATGGCCACTCCAGCTGCTCTAGATGTAGCTCCTATGAATCCACCTAGCAAAGAACTGGAAGCTATGCCACTGGTGGACAATGATGCCCTCATTACAGACTTTGTGGCAAAGAGGAATCACTTACAAACTTATTTCCAGCTAAGAAACAATCACTTGGACAACAGTGACCTGTATGGCATCTGGGAATCCAATCTGCCCACCTACTTCCTGCCTTCTGTGAACATTTTCCCTGAAGTCATCCACCTCTATGTAGAAAACTATGACCAGAAACTTAGGGTTGTGAAGTCTCCATCTGGGGAGCATCCTCTTTTATATAACACCAGATTCCATCAACCAAATGTTGAACTACAAGCAGACCCAGCTGCTATACCCCTTTTCCATTAACTACTTGCTAGATGAGGGCTCTAAGCTCTCTAGCACAGACATTGCTGCAATAGCTAGGAAATTCATGAAGGCAGACTGCCAACCTTCTGGGCCACCTCCTTTTTCTTATGCAGATTTCAATGAGGTAGGCAAGCTGCTGGTGGATATGCTAACCTCTGTGCTGGGGTTCACTACAAATGAACATGTTGATGAAACTGTACTGGTCATGCTGTCTGCATATAGCCTTGAGAAGCCCCTTGCTATGAAGTACAATTATGCCAAATACATTGCCAATAAGATACATGACCAATTTTCAAGATTGAATAGGGAGGCAATATTTAAGTATTCTTCATACATCTATCACCTATTCATGTACTATCAAACAGATTGCTTCCAGTGCCCAATCAAGAAGCTAGACTCACAGGGTGAGAGGAGTTCTGTTATTTTTTGGTCTTTAGTCTTCCACCAAGTCCAGAATTCCCCCTACTCATACTGTGAATTTATTGATCAGTTTGTATATCCAGTCACATGCCTCTTAAAGAGGACTCCTCCTGCCAAATTGTCCAAGGATATGCAGAAAATCTTGCAGCTATCCAGGAGTTACAAGATAGGTGATTGGTACTTGTACCAAAATCACACAGTCATCAGAATCTATGGTTGTGAGCTATGTCCCTACAGGCTCCCAAGGTATGTGCCTATGAGGTTGTTTGCCTTGGAATACTATAGGAAACTCATCAATTCTGACCTTACACACTTCCATAGTGCCAAGAAGAAAGCTAATATAAAATTCAGAGACCACCTAGGCCCATTCATCATGAACAAGAAAGATGGTTGGAAAGAAGTTGATCAAATATTGGGGCAACAACTTAAACTCAAAAGGAGCTTCTAGTGGGTCCCTTATGACCCTAAAGGCTTTATCAATGCTAGGAGAGTCAAGTATAGGCTGTTAGCCTATAAACATTGTCCATATCCACAAATAGAACACTTTGCCAACCAAGATGAATGGGTGCCTGATACAATAGTAGCAGAATTTAATCAGGAAGAGAAAATGGAGCAGACTGTAAAAGATTTAGAGAAAACCCTTGACTTGGATTCTTGTTAGCAGGTCATATTCAAGCAACCAGTCCAAGTAGGAGAAGGCACATCCACTGCTGCAGCTACACAGACTACCGAACAAGTATCTACAACCACCACTACAGCAAAAGGAAAAGAGATAATGTATGAACAACAAGAGACAGAGGCAGGGCAACCCAGCACTTCAAAGAATCAAAGTCAAGGGCAAGCCCCTTTACATCAAACTGGACCACCCCAAATCCCAGTTTTGCAAACACCTCTTAATGAAGAGAGAGGTAAAAAGTGGGATAGAGAGGAGGTCACACCTCCAAGTGGGTCAAGACGGAAACCAGAGGCCAAGAGGCCAAAAATTGACACTGAAACAGAGGAAGAAGACATTAGTGAGGAAAGAGCAGAAAGCCAAAAGAGAGAAAGACAATCCAGCAAACAGACTGCCGCTAGTTCATTTCAGCTAGAACAGGCCATGCAACAAGGCACAGAGGTATCCTCCTCAAGGCAGCAAGGCAAGCAACCAGCTGGTATCAAAGGGGGTTTCATGGAGATCAAATCACAAAATGAATTGTTGAGAGTACAACTCTATGATCAATTCTTGAAGACAACTCCCTCCAAAAAACAAAGATTGATGGCTGCTTATGATATCAAGTAGGACAAAATGATTTTTACTCATTTAAAGCCTAAAGTTCCACATCCCAAAACCTCTGCAGATTACCTAAGAACAAACTTGGAGGTCTTTTCTAAAGACATACATCCAATGGAGCAGATAGAGTTGCACCAGCAAACAGGGGAAATGGTCTATGCTATGCTTGCAGACAAGGCCATGCTAGCCCATAAGTTGAAAGAATCACTGAAAAATACTAATACACAGTTGGATTTGGAAAGAATGTCTTCCCAGGCTAAGGAACAGAATAAAAACATTGGAAGACATAATCATTGATCTCGGGCATGATCGAAAGGATCCAAAGGGTGTTAGGGCCCTTATGAAAAAGAAGGAGAATGATATTGCTGCACTCAGAAAGCAGGCAAAATTGCCTCCAACCATTCACCCTGACATTGCAGAACTTGCACAAGAAAAACAGCATGATGACACCATGGATTTACTTATGAAGATGAATCAAAGAATACTAGAGATGGAAGGAGAATTGGAGAAAGCATGGGAAGGTAGACATGGAGAATCAACTTCCCAGCCCCCTCAAACTTCTACAACTCTTGGCCCTGCCCTTCCTACACAAGCAGCATCAGCCCCTCCTGCCGTTCCAGCACCAACCACAGCCACATCAACAATAGAGGCAACAGTAGCAACAACAGCAGCAGAATCTAGCATGAGTATGGAGGACTTGATGAAATCTGTCAGGGAGCTTGAAACTCAAGTGACAGAAATAAATGAACCCAAGAACAGACTGGCCAAGCTAGAGGCCAGCCATGACAAGTCCAAGATGACTGTAGCAGAGAAGCAGAGAGAAATAAAAGCCTTGGAGGCCAAAGTAAAAGTTTTGGAAAAATAGTTTCTTCTAGGCAAGACCTTGGCAGAAATCAAGAATATAGTCTGGGCCAAAATTGGCCAATCAATACATGACCAATGGAGGTCAATCCAGGCAATACATGAGCAGATTGAACTAATAGGCATAGCTCATGTTGAAATACAAAGGGCCAGAACAGCGTTAGGAATCATGCCTGAGCAGGCCAATAAAATGATACATTTCCTCAATAACCACACTAGGGAGGAATTGGTAGCTCTAGAAATAAACAGCAGAACAGACACAATCCTGACAGCTAAGAAAGTGATAACTTTCAGGAATTTCACTCAAACACTAGAAAGGAAATTTTAGGATATTAAGGAAGAAATTGATGAATTCAGGGCAAAGATGACAGTGTTACAGGATAAAGGACTGCCAAGCCTAGTGACTGGCACATGACAACTGATGTCATATGATCAGTATATCACAAGGATGAAAAATTATGTTGAGAATCAAATAACAGCATCCAATAGATCCACAGAAGAAGCAGGGCCTCCCTCTGGGCATTGTCTGTATGACAAATTGGAAAATCTATTTTTTATTGAGCATGAGATAAATCATCTGTTTGAAGTGCCTCGAAACTTCTATAGATATACAAAAGCACATGAAACACTGGTAAAAATAAGGAGACATCAGCTGACTCTAGCTGATTGGTGGTAGGAAATGCTGGAAATTCTGCCCAGGTGATGCCACGATATTATTCCTTTTTTTGAAAATTCAGATCTCAGTCACAGTATAGGTCAGCAAACAATTCAGCACGCAGGTATCATAGGAAGCATCTGTCTAGTGACTCACCAAAGCACTCAGACAGCAGGCTCAACTAATGCCGAATTAAAGGCGCAGCTACAACCAACTTTCCTCAGCCAAAAAGTCAAAAGTTGTTTGACAGAAAGATAGCTGCCATCTCAACATTAAATGTTGTAGTTATTTCTTTCATTTACCTTTTGTAGGAGAGTTGGTGGTGCAATTTATTGCACAATAACTCACTATTGAGATATTTTGTATCCTATTTTTGTATATATATCCCCTCAAAGAACGTATTGAGGGTCGGTTGTAGTGACACTCTTTCAGAAGAGCTCTGTTGTATACTTGAGACATTTTGCTAATACAAATTACTGGTGGAGTTCCTGGTTCCTATATTGTCTGAAGGTGGAAATGAATGGCTCTGTTGTGTTGCAGAATTCCTGTGTCATTTGCCGGAACAATAAGTTATTCTGAACTGTATTCTTGTTTTTCTGTGTATGCCATAATTCATATATGTTCATGATCATAGTAAATAGAGAAAAAGAATAGCTTAGGATTTGTTTGAACACACCCTATGCTCAATCTCTATTTCTAAATATGTTTTCTTTTGGATTATCGATGGATATGAATTCTAAATTGCTCATGTCTAAACTAATTCTATTATTGAGAATATTGTTTAAGAATTCTTAACTGCTCTTAAGCAATACTTTCATTTTTCCCTTGTTATCATAGTGAAAGATTCTCAATTTCCTTTCACTCACTAATTCCATAACTTCATCACAAAATCTAAATTTTTTTTCCACATATGCCTATCTGGCTTCGCAGCAATACTCTATCTTCATAAACATACTTTAGCAGCACACTACCTGGACTCCATTGCCCAATGGCCCAGACTGTTCAGTAAATTATAACTCAGCTCTATTTGAATTCACCAACCAACCAAACTCAAACAAAACAGCATACGATAACTAGCATAAAATCATCCACGAACAAAGCTAAATCATAAAGAGAGAGCCCTCTCTGGTTACAGGTAGGCTAGGACCTGTAACTAAAAGATTGGTTAGTGGTTGCCTCAGCCGTATTCCCTTTAGGAAGCAGGGAACAACCTAAGTGATAACAGAATCCATAAAATTCTAGCTTGAAAAACCTAGTGGTCTATCACCAGCTGAGCAGTGACAAAGAGAAAACCCATCACTTTTACTTGTGTATGCAACACTGTCACCTCCAATTTTGTACGAATCTCGGGTTGATAAAGTAAATTTAGTAGCCCCAAGAGTTGTAGAATTCTTGCTACAATACCAGTTCTCATCACTTTTTCTCGTTGTTGCCGGGGAATTGTCTGAGTAATATGTGATTACTCCTTTCTTTCTGCCATTTTTTGTCTCTAATATTCTACTATTAGTTTAATTTCTGCATAAGTAATTTACTTTTTTTTCTTTTCCATTCCACATTATTTACTTTCCTTTCCATTATGCAAGTAAGATTTCATTGAAGCAGTTGGATTGTATTCAGTCAATTAGTTTTCATTCAATCTGCAATTTCAATTCTGCAATTATTTTCAATGCTTGAAAAAATAGAAAACAAAACAAAAACACTTCTTTCATGCCTCGTAGGAATAGGGATAACTTAGGGAAATTTTTTCCAAATACCCCCATCGCTTCAAATAGCCAACCTTCCCTCTTCTTTGGTGGTTGTGAGTTGGAGGAACCCTTAGGTGAGATACTAGAGATATTTGAAGAAACTATAGGGGGAGAAGAAGAAGAAGAACCCATTCCAACTGACCCAATGGTTGAAAATAGAAATGATAGAGGAAATAGAGAAAGAGTTGAGGGTGCCTTCCCCATCAGGGAAACTAATGGAGATATGAAGATGAAGAATATAAGCCCCTCTTCCCTTCCTCATTTCAATTGCCTAACCTCAAAAGATCTAGACTCTTTCTTATTTGAGTTTGTCGTTATATGGAGAACCTATGATTACACCATTGATGAGCAGAAGTTGAAACTATTCCCATCCACTTTCAAGGATGCAACTTTGAGCTGGTTCATGGGTTTACCTGGGGATAGCATCACAAATTGTGCTCAAATATAGCGAGCCTTCAACAACACGTATCGAGACTACTCCACGTCTAAAATCACTAAAGAGGAAATTTTTAGGATGACCTTAGGGCATGATGAATCCATGGAGGATTATGAAGAAAGATTCCAACTTATCTACAAAAGGGCCAGGTGCACACTTGACCTTGAGTCATTGAAACTACTCCTACTTAGAGGGGTAAGGGAAGATCTTATCGACACCCTAAACTTGCTAGTAGTAGGGGACATCTACCAGTTACCCTTTGAGGATATCAAGACTATCTTTAGAAACCATTCTAGGGTAGTTAGGAAAAATGGTGGTGGTATTCAACCTATGGTTAGTCCATCCTCTTCCAATACATCCATCAAGGGTGAAATCGAAAAGATGCTAGAAGATTTCAAGAGTGATATGCTGCAAACCCTTGCCCTATATATGGAAACTATGCACATCGAGAAAACAAGAGCAAGTAGAGAAAGCCTTAGCCATTTTCTTCCCTAGATGCATGAGGAGGCACCATAGGAATTAATCTACATTAAACCTAATTGAAATCTTCTCAGGTTGTGAAGGAAACCACTACACAGACAAGTTCCCTTCTCTACTTGGACTAAAATTTGTATATGAGGGAGCTGAAGGGGTGAGTGAAAAGCTATGCTACATAAGTCAAAGGAGATCTCATGGGCCTCGAGAATACGAGCATAACATGAAAGGGTCATCCAATGCATATTACAACCCCAACTCATCCATTCCCTCTTGCGGCCCCCCTACTCATCCTTCCTAGTCTACACCTCCTCCTTGGTCCTTTGCACCTTAGTACCATTCGCAGGTGACCAACATCATCTCAACCATATACTCTGTTGCATCCTTAGTGGAACGCACCACCCTAGGGGTGGAGGCCCCCATACAAAAATGCTCCAACTTTACTTCCTTTACCACCTCCTCAACCACAGATTTTACACCCTGCTCCAGCTAAACAACTCCATATTCCTACCTAGCCAAATCCAAACCCAAACAATACACATGAACATCAAATATATAGTGGAGATACATCTTATCTTGGTTATGCTGTGGAGATTCGGGAAATCAACCTGAGATTTGGGAGAGTACTCTCGGATAGCCAAGATTTACTTCCTCCTAGGAAGAGTGAGAAAGAAAGAGATGAAAGCATGTGTAAAGTAAATCCACCACCCTTTCCTTAGAGATTAACCCAACCAATCTAGCCTACCCTAGAAGAGACTGAACTTCTGGGAGAATTGAAAAATCTATGTGTCAAAATTCCACTTCTCCAATCTATAAAATATGTCCCTATTACAACAAGTTGATTAAGGAGAACTGCTTCAAACATCGAGGGAGGTGAAAAATAGTTGCCCCTACCATTAATGTCATTAGATAGTTGTCCAACTTAATGCTGATGTAGGTAATCTATCTTAAGTATTTGGACCCTCAAATCCTTGTAGTAGATGTGCACATCAATGGCACCATTGTCCACCACAATTTGGTTGATCTTAGGGCTACCATTAATGTGATTACCAAGGACACCATGCTCAAGCTCAACCTCGAGGGTTCATTGAGAAAGACCACAATAGTCTTGCAACTTGCAGATCGCTCCACAGTGTGTCCTGAGGGGATTGTGGAGGATGTGATGGTCTCTATTGACTCTTGTGAGTACCTTGCATATTTCCTAGTTGTCCAACCTAAGGCTAAGCTTACTAGTTACCTTCTCATCGTTGGGAGGCCCTAGTTAGCCACTGTCGATGCCTACATTAGCTACAGGGCTGGAAATATGACTATAAAAAATGGGCATATGTCCAAGAAGTTAGTCCTATACCCTCCCACTCAGCTATCTCTACAACATGACTTATCTTTATGGCTGGAGGAGGAGGAAGAAGATGGAGATTATTCATCCCAACTCTGTACCTTAAAAACAACCATGGGGGAAGGGAAATCGGATGAAGATGATTTGATTGAACACATACTCCAAAATCAAACTCCTAGCACATTGTCCTTAGACGAAGTACTAAAGGAAACCCATAACAACCATCAGATTGATCTATGCTTAGCTGATTCAAACCCTACACATGTCAAAAACATAGAATTCAGCCTTGAGAGAACATTGAAAATCAATCCATCTCTTGCTGTTCACCAGGAAGAAAAGTTGTGCAACATGCTAAAGGAACATCTAGATTCCATTGCTTAGAGTTACAAATAAATGAAGGGAGTGCACCCCTAAGTGTGTAGTCACCACATTTATATCAAAGAAAGGTGCAAACCATTCTTACAACCCCAAAGGATAATGAAGGATATAGTCAAAGAATAACTGCAATAGCTTCTAGATGTAGGATTCATTTACCCTATCTTAGACAATGAGTGGATTTCTCCTTTGGTTTTGGTTCCAAAGAAAAGTGGTAAGTGGAGGATTTGTGTCAATTACAAAGAGTTAAACAAAGCCATAAATGAGGACCATTTCCCTCTACCCTTCACTGACCAAGTGAAAGACGGCCTAGTAGGGAATTGTTTTTTCCCTCTCCTAAATGGGTTCAGTGGGTACAAGAAAATCTAGATTAGCCCGAAAGACCAACATAAAACCACCTTCACTTGTCCTTGGGGTAATTTTGCCTATAGGTTCCTTCCTTCTGGACTATGCAATTCCCTTGCCACTTTCCAGAGAGAAGTCTTAAGTATCTTTACTGAGCTAGTCCATGATGTAGTGATGAGCCTAGGTATTGTAACAAGAATGCTGTAAATCCCAAGGCTACTAGCTTTACATATCAACTCAGGGTTCGTACAAACTTGGAGATGACTATGTTGTATAGACGAGTAGGAGTGAAGGTACATCTTGTTGAAACTACTCACCTAGCAAGAGAACCCATGGGTTCCAAGCCAGACCTTCTATAAGGTTAGAAGAAGATTGATTTTGATGGAAGGAGAGAAATCCTAGTCTAGCGGAGAGCTATTCTATTACAAAAATGAAGAAAATACATGAAAAAGCTAAATCACCAAAAGATAATTAATCATGAAAACAGCTAGACTAAGTAGAATTTCTAAACAACACTAATCTAATGCTAACTATCTAAGTTACAGAAGTAACAGAGAATAGAACTAGACTAAGGGGTGAGCAATGGAAACTAGGCTAAGTCTGTGTTTAGGTGGAAGAGAAGTCGGAGGTCAAAATGGTGAAAAGTGGACATAATGACAAACAACACGTGAGGACCATTGGATTAGGCAGGTGAAGGGTAAATGAAATGTTGAGATAGGAGGGTATGTAGGAAATGTTGGGTTGTGTTATATTCTTTCCACGACTAGCCCACATATTTAACTGGGGGGTTAGAAGAGGGTGTAACCCCACTTTCGTTGTGTTGTTTGCATAGCAGGGGGAGTCATAGTGGGTTTAAGGGGTGCAAGTAACCTCACTCTATGGGGTCTATGGTAGCACCCTAGAAAATTCTGGTTTTGGAGCCTATGTTAGCTTGGGCGGACCTACCTATGGTTTTGTGCATGATTTTCACACATGGTTTTGGAAGCGATAGTTTTCGGTCCATGGTTTTGGATGTGATTGTTTTTGGTCCATGGTATTAGATTCTTAGGGATGTATAAATATGTATTGTAACATTGAAAGGAAAATAACGAAAAATGAAGCTTGTAGTCCTGATTTTGGGATCTAGGGGAAAATCTTTGTGTATATGTGTTTTATGTGTTATGCTCTTGCATTGTTTATTTTATGTGTTTTAGAATTCGTATGCAAGTAATTTCTGTATGGGGTTAAAATCTAAATTTGGTATCAGAGATGTTTTGGCTTTAAGAGGATGCCTTTATTGTTGATTGGTTTCACTCAGGCCTGTGGTAGACCCTGTTCAGTGGGAGATTTGCAAGATCGATTCTAGTGGTGAAAGAAGATGGTGAGGAGTGGAAAGATAGAGATCGATAAATTTAATGGTCAGAGTTTTGAGTTGTGGAAAGTTAAGATGGAGGATCTGTTGGTGCATAAATATTAGTGTGTCACAGTAAATCCAGGTAACAAACCAATGGGAATGTTCGGCAAAGAATTGAAGAATTTGGATGAGAAGGAAAAGAGCACAATATGATTGTGAGTCTCAGATTTAGTATTGTTGAATGTATCAGGGGAAGCTACGACAAAGGATTTGTGGGACAAGTTAGGGACTTTGTACCAATGTAAGTATCTGGTGAATAAACTATTCCTATTGAAAAAGTTGTATAACCTGAGGATGAAAGATGGAGATTTGGTGATAGAGCATCTGAACGCATTTAATACTATGGTAAGTTAGTTATCATCTGTTGATATTAAAATTTCAGGTGAAGATAAGTGCATTATTTTGTTGTGTTCACTACCAGATTTGTGGGATAGTCTAGTTATTGCAATAGGTAGCAATGCAACTTCCTTGCAGTTTGATGAAATAGTCTCATCCTTGCTGATGGAGGAAATGAGACAGAAAAATATGGAGAGCTAGAATGGTGATGCATTGTCTGTATGAGGACAATGCTAGAACAGAAACAAAAATAAGTCATTGAGTGGGAGATCTAAATCTAGAGGGAGATCTAAATCTCCAAGATAACCTATAAAGGTGGTGTGCTAGAAATGCATAAAGGAAGGGCACTAAAAAAGGGATTGTAAATCTAAAGCTCCTGATAAAGGAAAGGGAATAAGATGATGCTCCTTCTGCAAAGGTGAAAGCCACCTTAGATGAAGGTAGGGATGTGTACTTGGCTTCTTCAAGTACACATGTAGATCATGAGGCATGGTTGATTAACTCAGGTGCATCCTTTGAATTCACTCCCCATAGAGAGTGGTTCTATGAGTATGAGAAATATGATGGAGGCGATGTCTTATTGTGGGATGATAGGAAGGCTAGAATTGTTGGTCATGGAAAAGTAAAGTTGAAGCTGCAGGTGGAAGGGTTAGAACACTTCTGGGTGTTTTGCATATTCCTGCATTAGCTAAAAATATGATTTTTGTAAGCAAACTAGATGATGCAGGTGTAAAAATAGTGTTCGAGAAGGCTACCTACAACATGTTTCGAGGGGCACTAGTATTGATGTGGGGAGTTTGAATTGGAACTCTATACAAGCTTCAAGGTAGCACTATTGTTTATGGGTGCAATAATTTCATGGTTCCCAAAAGTGGAACAAAAAATCTAGTGGTCTCTAGAGAGAATACCATGTTGTGGCATCAAAGGCTTGGACATATTAGAGAGGAGGGCCATCGAATACTTCATGGTAAAGTTATGGTAGAAGGTATTAGTAATATCTCTCTGGATTTTGAGTTTTGTGAAAATTGTGTATATGGGAAGAAGAACCAAGTGAGTTTCCCCTCTGGTGGTAAGAGGGCGAAACAAATATCAGAGCTTGTGCACAGTGATTTGTTTCGACCTGCAAAAGTTCCATCACTGGGTAAGTTTGTGTACTACATATCATTTATAGATGAATTCTCAAGGAATACATGGATATATTTCCTTAAGAAGAAATCTGAAGTCTTTGACAAGTTTAAAGAATTTAAGGCTATGATGCAAAATCGGATAGAGAAGAAGATGAAGGTGTTGAGGACAGATAACGGTGGAGAATGTTGTAGGAAAGAATTTGAAGAATTTTGTATGTGTGGTATAGCACAGTAGAAGACTACTCGATATACACTCCAACAAAATGGAGTTGAAGAAAGAATGAACAAGACGTTGACGGAAAAGGAAAGAAGCATGTTTAGTGGTGTCAGGTTAGGAAAAGAATTCTGAGTGGACGCGGTGGAAACAACATGTTACCTGGTCAAAATATCACCTTCATCAGCGTTGGAGGATACAAATCCACAAGAGGTATGGGCTGGTAAGATCTCCTCTCTTTCACATTTGAGGGTATTTGGGTGTGATGCATATGTACATGTTCCAAAGGAGAAACAAACCAAGTTTGATAGTAAATCTAAAAAGTGCATCTTAATTGGGTAGAAGGATGGCTTAAAGGGTTATAAGCTTTGGGACACAGGAACAAGGCAGGTTGTGCATAACCGATATGTGGTGTTTAGAGATGTGAAAGATGTTATTAAACATGAAGTCCAACCAAAGGAACCTGCGAAGATAGACTTTGAGCTTAAGGAGGAAGAATCAAACTCTAACAATAGAGGAGGAATCAGAAGATTAAGAGCCACAAACTTCGGGTGTGAGAAGATCAGTTCGAGAAAGAAGGAAGCCAAAAAGGTATAGACCATCTTCCTTCTATTCAAATTTTTATTTATCTATCACTGATGATGATCCTAGAACTATGAATGAATTAGTAGATTCAGAGGATGGAAAAATCTAGAAAGAGGCCATGGTTGATGAAATGGCATCTTTGCACAAAAATGAGGCTTGGCATCTAGTGGAGTTTTCAGCTGGAAAGAAATCCATTGGCGACAAAGGGGTGTTCAAGAAGAAGATAAATGTGGAAGGAGAGGTGGATAAATACAAAGGTTCGTTGGTCGCAAAAGGTTATTCCTAGGTGCCAACAGTTGATTTTGGTGATATTTTTTCTCCTATTGCCAAGGTAACTTATATTAGATTACTTTTATCTATTGCTGCTACTTTTGATTTTGAGGTGGAACAGATGGATGTGAAGACAACATTTCTTCACAGGGATCTCGAAGAGGAAATATACATGAAGCAACCTGAAGGCTTTGCAGTGAAGGGTAGGAAAGAACTGGTATGAAAGTTAAAGAAGTCTTTGTATGGGTTAAAAAAGTCACCAAGGATGTCATATTAGAAATTTGATAAATTTATACAGGGACTTGGCTTCACCAGAAGCAATGTAGATCACTGTGTGTATTTTAAATTAGTTGGTGACCATGTTATTTATTTGGTCTTGTATGTGGATGATATGTTGCTGGTTGGAAATGAAAAAGAAGTTATCCAGGATTTGAAGACCAATTGTCCTCCAAATGCGACTTGAAAGATCTTGGTGCTGAAAACTATATTTTGGGCATGGAAATTAAAAGAGACCAGGAAAAGAGGAAGCTCTGGTTAAACTAGAGGAAGTATGTCGAGACAATACTGCATTATTTTAATATGCAGGATAGTAAACTAGTGAAGGATTCTATTCTTGTAGGTGTGAGGTTATCTGCTGAATAGTGTCCCAAGACACAAGAAGATGAAGAGGAAATGTCATGTGTTCCATATTCCAGTGCAGTCACTAGCCTGATGTATGAAATGGTTTGCTCTAGACCAGACATTGCACAAGCAGTGGGAGTATTGAGCAGGTTTATGTCAAAACTGGGGAAGATTCATTGGATACTAGTGAAGGGAATTTTCAGGTATTTGCATGGCACTAGTGATTATGGTTTGCGTTACAAAGGAAGACTAGGATTGGATAGCGTGTTGGATATTCATGGCTTTGTTGATGCAGTCTCGGCTAGATATTCGGATCAGAGGAGATTTAGAAGTGGGTATGTATTTAACCTATTTGTAGGTGCAATCAGTTGGATGAGTAAGGAACAATCTATAGTGGCACTATCAACTACAGAGGCATAATACATGGCAACCACTCATGCAAGCAAGGAAGTAGTTTCGTTGCAACAATTTTGTTCAAGTATGGGGTTAGTACAGGGAGCTATAAGGATAGACTGTGACAGCCAAAGTGCAATTTTCTTGGCAAAGAACCTTGCATATCATTCAAAGAAAAAGCGCATTAATGTTCAATATCACTTTGTGAGGGATATGATAGAAGACAAAAAAGTGTTGCTAGTAAAGGTGGACACTTTGAAGAATATTGTAGATGCATTGACAATATTGAATACCTTTTCTTTCTCAAATGTTTTCCATATTAGAAATAAATCAAAAAAATTAAAAAATGGAAAGAGGGTATGTCCTGAAAGAAAAATCAAAGGACAAAAAGAATGAAAAAGGTCAAAAAAAATGAAAAAATGAACCCCAAAGAAAAAGAAAATGACCATGAAAGTGTGCAATTCCAAATGCCACTACCATTTACATTTTATGCATAATAATGATTGTGTGCAACTTGGTATTCATGCCACAATCCATGGTAATCAAACAGATTAATCTTGGTTATTCCATGCTTTGAATTTCATGTTTAGAGATAGAGAATAAAATTTGAGGAAACTATTTAATCTTGGCAGATATGTAGATAGGTAGAGTCAATAAAAGGAGCTCAACAGTTTAATCTGAGCCCTTGGATGTAATAAGGATAAACTTAGATAGATTCCCATTGTAAAAGAAAATAAAAAGTTTTAATAAGGGTTTGCTAGCTTAAGTGCACCCTAATAAAGAGTACAAAAAATGGTAGGATGAGTAGATGGCTAAGTAGTTGGATGGTTCAAAATTATGGTGATTGATTGGATAAAATCATATCATTTACTTTCATCATCAAGTTTCTTAAAGTGTGGATGACAATGGAATATTTACAAAGTCAAGTAATTAATTTCGCCATTCACTTTACGCTAAAATGTTTACTAATTTCCCACATGCGAAGACAAAACTACTTGAAACCTTAAGTTAAATGGGCTCAGAGCATTTCTTTGACTTCTAGAGGGACCAGATCCTCAGCTCAATAATTTATGGGATCTATGTACTAAAAGTCCCCTTACCAATATTCACCCCTCATAATTCATTCATTTCATCTGAAAAATCTATTTTCCTAAGGTAAAAACACCATTTACATAGGGAAAGTTATTATACCTGTATAATACCCCTTGTTCCAAAAAAACCCACAAAAAGCATTTAGCCTAAGTTATAATGTGAAAATGCAAACATGTAAACAAATGCCAAACACATTATACGGAGTGCAAAAATCACTTTTCCTCTTTCATTTCATATTATTTAACTATAGTTATTAACTCCCAAATATAAACCCTTCCCTGTATATTTTATTAAATCCCATATCATAAATATCCCACCCCTAAGGTTTGAAACATAATACTTATTAATAAATTAATCAAATGGATTAATTAGTCGATCAACAACTAATTAAGAACCATAACCCTCCACCAAATAAGAAGAGTAATTAGTGAATCAGCCATTAATTAAATCTCTCCCTGCCAATCAAATCACCTCCAACATCATTAAGCCTCCATAATCCACAATTAATTAATCCCTCGACTTTTAAACCACTGTCAGGCCCCCCCACTACCGTTCATGCAACCTCATGAACCAACCATCGCCTGATTTTCTACCGTAAAATCTAACAATCGTCATTGATTTCGTAAGGGCTCTGAAGACCAACCTTTACCCACCTGATATGGGTGGTTTCACTATTCACCCTACTGCTACATGGTGTCGGGTGGACTCCGCCCAAAACCACTTTTTCCAAAAAGCGATGTGATGGATTCCTCTTACCACCTCTGCTACACGCCAAAAAATCACATCCCTCATTCACACCAAATGTCATTTTCCCAATGTACCCACCAATATCATTGACTTTACGAATAAAACCAAAAAACTTATAGTTTTTCGTTTTATCGCTTAAACATAAATCTTTTGACCTCCATGCAAGAATGAGTATGTTCAAGTGTCAACCTACTGCCAACCGTCAACTTTCCACAAGCCGCTAAACACTGGACCACCTTGTAGACCCGTGCGCTTCCTACCAATAGTGCATAGTTGTGATTTCTTCGTTTAATAGCCGAAACCAGGTGTTTACCCCAATTTTACCGAGAAACCATGTTTTATTTCCAAGCCTGAAACTGAATTGCTTTAAATACTAAGTGATTTAATTAGATAAGTTGCCTGGTGACCCTCAAACACCTCAAAACAAACCAGTTCATCCCAATTTACTGTAAACCCTTTGCCCCCATCCTTGAATCCACAAGAACCAAGGATGGAAGGCCTAATTGCATTGAACATCATTCCCATTACGACTCCTCATAGAGATTTAGACCATCTCCCACTTGTAGACAAATATTTCGAAATTAAAGATACCTCTGTCTCTGAATCCCCTTTGAAACTCTATTGCAAATACTGGTACCAATTCATCAACCATATAGACCACATAGGGCTTTGGGAATCCACACTACCCCAATACCAATTCCCAATAGTCCACATCTTCCCAGAGATTGTACATTATTGTCACATGAACTATGATCCTAGCCAAAGAGAAATAAGAGCCCCAGATCAATCTATACTATTCACAATAACTACTTAGTCAATAAATGAAATGTTGCAATTACATCCAAGTCAAGACTTGACTCCTCTTTTCATCGGAGATATGCTGAACAAGTACCCTACTCTTTCTTCAATCAAACTTGCTCGGTTGTATCAAACCTTCATCAAAGAAGAACAATACACCCCAAAGGACTCTCCCCCTTATCTAAGTACCTTGGCTGGGACATCATAGACATGATTTCCAATGTGTTAGGCTATACCACAAGTGAATTTATTGATGAAATAATTATAGCCTTTATTTCCATCTACTCTCTTAGGAAACCACCAGCCATCATGTTTGATTATGCCAAGTTCATTATTGAAAAAATGCATGATCAATTCATGAGATTAGAAAATAAAAGAGTGTTTAGGTATTCCTCAGTTCTATATAATTTATTCTTGTATTATCAAGTTGATAGATTTTTAATTTCCCTCCAAAAGCTTGATACCAAAGGCAACCCTAGGTCAATGCACTTCTCGATTGTTTTGTTCCACCAGTTTGAATCTCACTACTCTTATAATGTCTTCATAGACCTCTTTGTAAATCCAGTAGAAACTATGTTGCTAGGAAGCCCTCCACCCATAATCAATGCAAACATTAGCAGGGTCCTGCAGCTATCAAAACAATATAGAGTGGGGGATTGATACTTGTACAAAAACCACACTGATATAAGAATCTATGTATGTGAGTTGGCTCCCTACAAATTGCCCAGATACCTCCCTATGAGATTATTTTCTTTGGAGTACTAAAAAAAAATGCTCAAATCAGATGAGGTGCACTTTGTCAAAACCAAGAAGAAAGCACAACTTATAATAAAGGATCAACATGGCCCATTTATTTGTAATAATAGAGAAGTAGGAAAAGTAGAAGAAGACAAAAAGAATAAATTTTCTCCTTACATCCATCATAGAATCCCTGGAATTGAGCAATATGTAAATAAGCTTGAATGGTTGGAAAATACTTTGGTAGACCAGGATAGCACAAAGACTGTTGTAAATAATGTTTTGATTGATTTAGATAGAATACTTGATGAGGATTCATTTGTATAGGTTCCAGAAGAAAGTGAGTCACAAATACCTAGAGAATACATAGCATAGCAATCATGCCCCTCAGAGCAACTAGGTCCATCAGAGCAACAACCTACAGAGAAACTAGAACCATCAAAGCATTCAGGGAGGATAGAGTAGCCTGAGGAATCTGAACAACCTGAAATTTTAGAAGAACTTGCTCCACCTAAGAAAATCATCACCAATCCTCTCATCTTGTAGACTCCTCTAAATGAAGAGAGGAACCTAAAAAGAGATAGAGAGGAGGCCACCCCCTCTATCAAGCCTATTTCCCAAACCTATGCTAAGAGGCAAAGGTTGAACCCATTTTCAGAGCATGAATACACTGAGGAAACAACAACAACTTTAGGAGTAAAAAGGATAGAAAGCATACATACCGCTCCTTTAGGAGGGACATAAGAACATTCCACCTCACAAGCTCAAATGTTGGAAAGGCAACAGAGTGTGGAAGTATCCTCCTTCAGGGCTCCTTCTGGATAGAGCCTATATATCAAGGAAAAATACAAGGAAATCAAAGTAAGGAATGAAAGGCTAAAGGTGCAAATTTATTCACATTATCTGAAGATGGCTTCAGCAAATCAAGCGAAACTAATTCCATCCTTTGACATTAAAGAAGGTAAGATGCAAATGACCTTTTTGAAGCCAACTGTACAACAACATAAATCAATGGCAGACTATTTGAAAACATATTTTGAAGACTTGGCCAAAGAAATTCATCCCATTGATCAAATAGGGCTTCATAAACAATCTGGTGAAATGGTTTATTCAACATCTACCAGCAAGGTAATCATAGCCCACCAGCTCCAAAATTCATTAAACAACATATCAACACAATTTCAATTGGAGAAGGCCTCCTCATAGGCCAAAGACACAAGGATAAAGTCCTTGAAGGACTTGGTCATAGAACTAGGACATGATCCCAAAGATGTTAAAGCTGCAGAGAAACTTATAAAGAAGAAAAAAAATGACATAGATGCATTGAAGAAGCAGCTTAAAATTCCTCCACTACATCACCCTCAGAGAACTGAAGTGTTGGAAGCATAGAAGGATGAAGAGCTTATGGACTTAGTCCTAAAGCATAATGATCAGTTGAAAGAAACTAAAATGGATCTAGACATCCTCATACAGTCGAAGCAGAGTTATTTGGCCACCAATCCTCAAACTATAATTCCTATAGTCTCCATTTTAATACCTTCCACAATCCCTATTACTTTAGCTCCAACACTTCCACTAGCAACAACCTTGCTAGTAACAGGTACATTAGTAGGCACAGGGGTATCTACGAGCACAGGTACTTCGACAGAAAAAATAGCTAAATTGGTAAGGGCCATGGAAGAAATGAGCATCTAGGCGACTAAACTTAAAAAAATAAGAGAACAAGTAT
Organism: Pinus taeda; assembly: GCA_000404065.3. NCBI lineage: Eukaryota > Viridiplantae > Streptophyta > Pinopsida > Pinales > Pinaceae > Pinus > Pinus taeda. Next base: position 171,460 of record APFE031317227.1, on the reverse strand, counting down.
CTAGTCTGGGGACTGATTGTAAACTAGCCTAGATACAACCAAAAGAAGAAGTTCAAAAAAACCAGAGAATGGTTGGGAGGATTAAAATCCTTGAAAACAACTTAATATTGTAAGAACCATTGGGAGACATGAAAGAAGTTTTGTGGGCCAACATTATTGATTCCATCAATGATGTTTGGCGATCTATTCAAAATATTTTCAAACAAACTAAATTAGTCAAAATGGCCATAGAAGCAATCCACAAGACAATGGAAGAATTTGGAAATAAACCTGAAGAAGCGAATCAATTAATCACATTTTTGAACAGAAAAAATAGATACCATCTGGATGAATTAGAAATTGATGATAGAACAATGACGATCATTGAAATAAAGAAGGTTCTTACCAAGAGGAACCTAATGCTTAATTTCAAGAAAAGATGTTGAAGCATCCAAGTAGACATTGACAGCCTTATGCTAAAGTATGGAATCTTAAGAGAAAAAGGACTTCCTAGTCCTATAGGGATAAATGACAAGTTGATGACCCAGGAAAATTACAATGAAATATTAAACAAGCTGGCTAGAAACCAAGCTAGTACATCAGGGGTGAAATCTTTGCCCACTGGAAAAGTACTATATGATGGTCTTGAGAATCTATTTTACATAGAACATGAAGTCAAACACTTATTCAAAAGCAAGCCAAATTTTGTTAAATATACAGAAGTTGACAAGGTATATAGGAAAATGATAAGGATGAATTTACCTAATAGTTAATTGTGGACTAAACTTAGAGATTTACTATAAAGTTACTACAGTAAATCTACATGGTAAAGCATGGATGCTAGGTAAAATAGGTAATACAAGGTCAAAGCGGAACAGGTAAAGAGTATTAGTAGGTAGAAGTGGTGGGGTCTAGTATTTCAGCAATAATGTTGCAACTCCTGGGACTCCCTTCTTTACTTTTATCAACTTGGTAGTTCGTAAAAAACTTGGAAGCGGCGGTGCTATATAGGCAAGTAATAGCTCTTACCACAGGCTATCACTTAATCAGCTGGCACAAGTCTGCTAGGAGCTTAAGCCAACTTCTATGAGCTCTGAAAAGAAGCTTTTAAATGCGATGGATGAAAGCTAAGTCGACAGAGGCTAATCTACTTGCAGAAAGAAGTGAAAAGAGGAAAGGAAATGCAAACCCTAGCAAACCCTAGTTTTATTGACTAACCCTACTAGTGAAAGGAAAAGGATGAAAGCTACAGAAAGGGATGCCATTGAATCTTAGGAAGGCTAAGTGCATGTGTGTGAGCTACTTCTAAAGTGAAATCTGAAGAGGAACATCTTTTTGTATTTTTGAGTGATCTTGTAGAATTATTTTGCATGTGTTTTAACTGTTTTGACTGTGCAGAGGTTGATTGATGAAAAGAAATGGCGAGGGCATTTGTAGGATGTTCAGAAGGTGAGAAGAGGGCCTAAGGGGTCCCTATCACCCTTCCAAATATTTTCACAGTGTTCAAGTCTCAAGAAACCACTCTTGTGAGCTTCTATAGGAAGTTTGTAGGGGTTCTATAGGATGTTCTACAGGATGTTCCGAAAGGGAATTTTGGAGGGTTGATGGTGGAAGAAAGGTGGAGAAGTGGAGATGGAGGTTGGATGATGGTGTGAAGAGGTCTAGGACTTGGTGAATGAGGCTGAAGAGTGATTAAGGTGATTGGGTTTGTTTGAGGGTGGAGGAAGAAATCTTGCACAAGAATGTAGAAATTAGGGCACAGTCAGAAAATGTGGCAAATTAAAAGCAGGAATCTGAGTTAGAGGATAGAGAAGGTTATATTGATGGAGGAAGGGTGGGCAGGGAGGTATCATAGGTTCTCTATATGCTATTATCCAAAACAGATCAAATGAAGACTAGGAAAAGCGAAGATCTAGCTACTTTAACCTAATTTGACCTAAATACCAGAAATCATGATGGACAAAAGTTTATTGGTAGAAACTCATGTAAGACAACTATGAAAACCAAGCAAGAATGGATCTAAGCATGTAATCACAAGTGGTACCAACTTTTTCAACTAAGAATCAAGAACAATGTTTTTGTGGCAGCAAGGACATCTTGGTCTCAGCTCATGGTCCTAAGGAGCGAAAGGTGAGATCAAGGGTTGCTTGATGGCCTTTTTAAAGATATTTTCTATTGCCACCCTATCAAATCAATCTAAAACATGAAAAGCTATTTTAATTATCAAAAATGACCTAGGTAACAAAGCAAGATTTTAATCTACTAGAAAAATTATTCTATAAAAACAAAAAAAACATATAAAAGTACATAGAGGAGGCCCTGACACTGGGGTTGGGCCCAACCCCAAGAGCTATAGGCTCCAAAGAATAAGCTCAGAGCTAAGGAGATTGATCTCCATTAGTCAGAAAATAACCATGTCACAAAAATGTTTTACAGTAAAAGCTCCAAAATGAGCTGAAAAACATTGCAGCACTAAAGTGCCAAATACAAATGTTCCAAAAGTAAAGTATGAAGGATGGAAGCCTTCCTTCTTATGCACTATGAGGGCCTCCAAAAGGCGCCCTTAACTCAAGGGGCTTGGATGCCCAAACTACAAGTAATCATTCACTTTACAAAAAGTTGTTCGGTTGCCCTTGGGAATCATCTTTGGTGGCCTATTGAACTCCTAGCTGATGGTGGAGAATTCAAGGAAGGGGCCATTTAGTGTAGGAGAAACCCTTCCTACAAATCCTCAGCCTTGTTCCCTCATGTTTGACTACCAACTGGGTCATAAATGCTTGACCTTCGTCCAAAAGTTGTCCAAAAGTTTGCAATAGCCACGTATTAGACTTCATGGTCAAGTGACTAATCTCATTCATTCAATTAACATAAATATACTTAAAAGCATGCATAAAATATGAAGAATGGTTGATTAATTGAGAATAATAGGCAATAATGAGCCCAATAAGTTACCCATTTTTGGGGCTCATCATCACCCCCGTGCTAAAAGGGTTGCTCATCCTCTAAGCAACTAATCTAGCTCATCATCTTTGATTGCCTTTAGTGCCTCTCTAACATCCCGGGTTTTCGAGGTGATGTCATCTTCTCAGTCATGAAATCCTGATTTTCTCTCTACTTCCTCCCACTACCTATGCTCCTCTTCTTCTTTGACCCCTTCTAATAGTCCTAAAAGCAAGGGAGCACTAAACTTTATGTCGATCCATTTGGCCTACAGATTTTGCATTGAATTTTTTTAGTGTGGTACTCTTGTCAAGGCCTCCCTCATCCTCGTTGGGGAGTGATATTCTCTTATTTTTAGATTGTGGGATAGTGTGTTCCACCTCCTTGTGCAAGCATGAATGCAGTTATCGCGCAATAGTCTTTCCATGTCCTCAAAGTGAGCAATGGCTTGAGCTTATTAATGAGCCCCAAAAATGGATAATTATATGGGCTCATTCAGCCTCCTAATTCGAATTAATCCACCATTCTCATTAGTTTATTGCATGTTTTTTATTATATTTATGCTAATAGAGTGAATTGGGTTAGTCATTATTCCAACAAGTTTAATGTGTGCTTTATGCAGTCTTTTTGGTCAATTTGGAGACAAAATCAAAGGTTTAAATGAGCACTTGGCAGCCAAATTTGTGGAGAGGATTTGTAGGAAGGTTTCCCCTTCATTTATGGGCCCTTACCTTGAATTCTCCACCACCATCTTGGAGTTCAAGGGCCACCACATCAATTATCACAAGGGCAGTCGATCAAGGGCTAGTAAAGTTGTTGTTAACTACAAGTTTTGGCAGCCGAGTTCCTAAAGTTTAGGAGGACTGTTGGGGTCCTCAATTTGTATAAATAAGAAGGCTTAGGGCCTCATTTCAATTAGTCACTTTGTTGGCAGAAGTTAGCTAGCTTGTAGTTCGATTTTGGTTAATGTTTAGGCAGTAGGTTAGCTCTACATTTCAGCACATTTTCAAGCTTTTTCTTGTAGACAATTTTTTATGTAACTATTATTTCTTGAGCAATAAAGATGAATCCAACTTTGCACTATCTCTAATATCTCTTAGGAGGTTGTAGCTCTTGAGTTGGGCCCAAACCAAGTACCCAGTACCTCCTTTCTTTACCTTTATGTGTTTTTGTTGCATTCTTAGAATAAAATCTATTATTTAGATTTAAATTTTGTTTTGTTATTTAGGTTGCTTTTGATGATTGAAAAGGATTTTCATGTTTATATTGATTTGATAGGTTAATATCCAAGAAGATCTTCAGAAAAAGGCTATCAAGCACCTCTAATCTCACCTCTCCCTCAGTGGGACCATGAGTTGGGACCAAGGTGTCCTTGCTACCACCAAAAGCATTGTTTTGCTTTATTATGCAATTATTAGTGTTAGATTCTCATTTGCAGAAGTTGATACCAGTTGTGATTACATCCTTAGATCCATTCTTGTTTGGTTTCCATAGTTGGTTTAAATGATTTGTTGCCAATAAACTTCTGTTCATCTTTCTTTGTGGATGTCTAGGTTGAATTAGGTTAAAACAACTAGATCTTTGGTTTTCTTAGTCTTTGTTGGTCAGTTTTGAAAAATCAAGTGCAAAGCACCTGTGAAACCTCCTCTCCTACCCTTACCCCATCCATGAAAATTGCTTCATCCTCTAACTCAGATTCTTGCCCTTCATTTACCACATTTTCCCACTTCGCCCTAATTTCTGCATTCTTGTGCATCATTTCTCCCTTCATCCTCGAATTAATCCAATCACTCCTTAGCCTCATTCACTAGGTCCTAGACCCCTTAACATCCTTATCCAACCTCCATTTCCACTTTCCCACCATTTTTCCTCCATCAACCCTCCAAAATCCTCTTTTCGGAACATCCTGTAGAAATTCCAAAACATCTTTTAGAACCCCTACAGACTTCCTGTAGAAGCTCACTAAAGCGGTTTCTTGAGACCCAATCACTATGAAACTCTTTGGAAGGGTGCTAGGGACCCCTTAGGCCTTCTTCTAATCTTTCCAACCTCCTGCAAGCATTTCCTTTTACCAATCCACCTTTGCACAGTCAAAAACAATTAAAGCACATGCACAATAATTCTACCAGCTTACTCAAAAATACAAAAAGATGTTTCTTTTCAAATTTCACTTCAGAAGTAGCTTAGTCACATGCATTTTACCTTTCTAAGAGTAAACAAAAATTCTTTCTGTAGCTTTCATCATTTTTCTTTCACCTGTAGGGTTAGTCGATAAAACTAGGGTTTGCAAGGGTTTGCATTTCCTTTTCACTTTTCGCTTCTTTATGCAAGTAGATTAGCCTCCTTTGAGTTAGCTTTCATCCATCTATTAAAAAGCTTCTTCTAAGAGCTCATGGAAGTTGGCTTAAGCTCCTAGCGGACTTCTGCTGGCTGACCAAGTGATAACTATGGCAAGAGGTAGTACTTGTGCATATAGCACCGTCGCTTCCAAGTTTGTTAGGAACTATCGGGTTTATAGAATTAAAGAAGGGAATCCTAGGAGTTGTAGCGTTATTGCTGCAATATTGGGGCCCACCATCTTTTTGGCGTCATTGCCGGGGAAGGGTAAAAGTATTGGTGATTGTTGCTTTTCTTCTATTTTCTACTGCAACCTTATGCTAAGTATTTTATTTAATTTCCATTATGCAATTTCATTTCCACAAAAGTAGAGTAGACATTTCCTGCTTTCATAGATTGGCATTTCAATCCCATAATTTCAATTCTGCAAGCGTAGATTATCATTTCCTTTCTGCAATTTCCATTCTGCAAGCGTAACTTAGCATTTCATTTCTGCAATTTCATTTGAGCAAAATAGATTAATCCTTTCCTACTTTCGTTTCAATTCCACATTTTCATTTCAGCAAGATAGTTAGTTGTAGTTATATCTATTTTAGCTTTATAGGTACAAGTAGAAAAAGAAAGCAAAAACCAACCAAAAATATTTCCTTTCATGCCTTGTAGGAGTAGAGATAATTCAAAAAAGTGATTTCACAACACCCCCACTGCTTCACACAGCCAACCTTCTCTCTTTTTCAATGGCTATGATTAAAGAATCCTTAGGTGGACAACAAGACATATTTGAAGAACCTCAAGGGAAGAAGAAGAAGAAAACATTCCTCTGGAGAAAATGCCTGAAAATAGAAATGTTGGGAGTGGTATCTTTTCTTCCAACTCATCCCTTTATGTTGGAAAAGGCGAATGTGAAAATATGCTGGAAGATTTCAAGAGTGATATGAGGAAGCTTCTTGCCATGCAACTGAATACCTTACAGATCCAAAAGAAGCAAGAGGAAGCCAAGAGAGCTTTGGACAACTTTTGTCCCAAGTGCACTAGAAAGCATCCTAGGAATGAATGTCTAATGCACTTTCTAGAAGTGTGTTTCGTCTGTGAAGAATACCATCCTATGATTCAGTGTCATTCCTTGCCTGGAATCAAAGCTGCATATCAGAGGGCTAAAGGAGCCATTGAACCACTCTATTTCATGAACCAAAGGAGGCCACATGGACCCATACCTTACCAGCAGGAACTGCAAGGGACATCCAAGACCTATTATGATCCCTATCAAGCCACTTTCATGCCTTCTTGGTGTCCCCCTACTCATCCTTCCTAGTCCACACCTCGTCCTTGGTCCTTCGCATCTCCATATTATGCCTGACTAGCTGCTCATCCATTTCACCCCTATGCTTAGCCGAAACCTCAGTGGAATTAACCTCATCAAGGGTGGTGGCCACAGTACAACACTCCTCCGACTCCTTTTCCTCCACCACCCGCTCAACCACAACAATCGCCTCCTGGTCAACCAAGGAAACCCTAAATGCCTGCCCAACCACAACCCCATCTGCATCCATCTCAAATATACAGCCCCACTCGACTACCCATACCACCATTTCCAAACCCGCACGTTGGAGTAACTCAACCTTATTGCAATGCTAAGGCACAACATGTCCAAATAACTCCTCTTTAGCTCAATGATATTCACCATAGCTCAGGAAGATTATTTCAAAATGGAGATAATATTGACAGCTTTGAAAGACCGCATCTATAAAAAGAAGATTCAAAAGAGAAGATCAAAGAACCATGGGATGCACTTGATGAAGAGAAGACATCAAAATTAGAGATCAAGAGAGTTTCCTCATGGTTACCATCAAATCCTCCATGTATTTAAGAGGAAAATCAGCAAAAAGAGGAAGATGTGAAGGTCATGATAGAAGGTGACATGAGGAATGATCCAGATCAGCAAAATGACCAAGGATATTAGAGCTATATTGAGATATGGTTTCAAACGGTCAATAAGTTGCAGCAATACTCTCTTCCTCAGCTATGCTTGATCCCTTCAAAGTCAAATCTTTTGGTCTCTGAAATCGAAATAGCTGTCAAAGCATGCATTTCAAATCTCTACATCATTTTGTCTCTAATCTCAATGTGCACATGACTCCATTTGACGTATTCTTATACCTGAAAATGATTTTTTTTTCAAGTAGGGTAGGGTAGGAAAAAAAAAGAGAAAAGATGAAAATAAGAGGAAAATAAAAATATAAGGTGAAAACCTCCTCGGAGGCGCCTTAGATTGGCTCATTGATTGAAAACCTCCATGAGGTGGTCAATGGGTTGGAAAGAAGAGAAAAGAAAAAGAGAATAAGATCCCTGGGTGAAAGCCTCCCTTAGAGGCGCCCAGGGCAGACAATTAGGGTGAAAAACTCCATGAGGCACCCTAGTTGTTTTCAAAAAAAAAAAAAAGAGAGAAAACAAGCCTAATCTTTGTAAAATAATTGCAGGTTGCAGGGAATACATTGCAGGTAAGGAGGGTCACGCAAAATGAGGATAGGGGTCTGTACCAAGCTACAGGACATCCCTACAGACACTCCCTCCATGACCACTCGCCTTTCCTAGGATTTCATCACATTCAAGTTGAGATTCCACCTTCTACAGGAAGTTATGGGCTTTCTACAGGAAGTTTTGTATTTCTAGAGGAAACATCCTGTAGAACCTTCGGGCGAGCGAAATTTGATTTTGGAGGGGCATCTAAAGGTTGGAATCTGTTTGTTAGGCCTACAACCACTCCTGTTCCATCCCTCAACTTTCTCCATCATTTTCTCCACCTCATTGAGCTTCTATAAGAAGTTCCTATAGAAATTACAGAAAGCTAGAAATGGATTGCGAAAAGGTAGTTTGATGAACATGATAGCTTCCTAAAGGGTTCAAAAGTCCTCCTACATTTTTCAAACTCCTCCTCCATCATTTCCATGCCTGCATCATAGCCCAAGCTCATTTTTTCTTACCATGCAAATGCTTGTAAGGAAAAATACATAGTGCTGAAATTTGCTTTTTCCTTCACGTGAAAATGTTGCATCCATTTACAAAACCGTTTTACGGGGAGTCGTAAAGGGATGATGGCAACATGTCCAAGTAGTTTTAGCCAATTCCGGTGCACGATTTCCAAGAAATCAGCCTCCATCACCTTCAGCCATTGTTGCATTTTCTCCATATCCGTGCATCTGTTTCAAAACTTGTTTCATGGGGAGATGCAAATGGGTGATAGTAACCTACCCAAGCAGTTTCAGCCGATTTTGATGCACAATTTTCGAGAAATTGACCTCTGTAATTTTCAGCCATTTTCAATTTTTCTCAATATATGTGCATCCTTTGACCACGATTTTGCTATGGGGGGTGCATAATGATGATAGAAACATGTTTAGAAAATTTCAGATCGATCCACGCTATCGTTTGGAAGCTATGGAGAAAGTAAGTCGTTGTCTTGTAAAAATTCAACATCAACAGCTTGAGGGTGCAAGTCTAAACATGGAAACAAATTCTTATAGGTTAGATCCAGCGAGAGGATACCAACACAAGAAAAATAGCCATGAATCAACAACCAATACATCATGCAACCACAGAATATGAGCATGCAGTAGCAAAAGGACTGAACAACACGTCAACTTACAGGTATGTGTCTAAACCAATTCCTCTATTTGCATCAATATGATTTGAAAGTGCTTAAATGAATGAAATGGTGGGATTAAGCCAGGAAGATAGCAAAGTTAACCTGATTGTGTCTTATCAAGTTCTCTAGTTCTCAACCATAAATCATGCAGTATACGTGTACAGTCAACTCACGTGAAACTTAAAAAAAAGGAAGTATTGGCCGTTTGAACTCCAGTGCAACTGATCAAGAAGAGAACATACAGTTCATAATAGCACTGTAGTCTGCATGTGGCCACATATGCCTGGCCACTTCACTCCCTCACCACGAATCACACCGCAATTAAAAAATGCTTGGCCGAAACTCACACCATCTGCTGTTCATTGGCACTTGCAATGTCTTCAACTGAAGTATGCATCGTTCGCTTCCACAAAATGATTAACTAGTCATCCTCCACTGGTTTTCCTACCTGTCTTCGAGATTCTATTGTGTATCAGGCTCACTGAGAGGTGCAGTCGCGTTCTACAGGAACCGGGGGGGTCTTCTACAGGGAGTACGACACAGCTTTCCAGAGCAGGGAAGCCTAGACTTTTCCATGTCAAATTTGGAAATTGAAAAAACGTCGGCTCAGGAAACTGCTCTGCATATGATATATTTATATAAGGTGGAGGGTTAAAAACACAATATTGGGTTGAAAGAAAGGAAAGTGAAGCTCAAAAAACTACTTGTGTTTTTTTCCTTCATTGGGTTATACACAGTCTCTCCATTTTCCTGCTCTACATCCAAAATATGCCTTTTTCTTTCTCACATTATTTTGAAAAAAGGGATGCAACCATAGAAGCCAACCTATATGAAACCAAATTTGCAATACTATCTACTCTCTGAAGCAAAACATTGTGTTATAAATATTCTCTGTTCTATCAAAGGTATTGATTTTTCTCAAAAACCAAGAAGCAAATTCAAGTTGGAAACACTTCGAAGAAAAAATTGCAAATTAATGTTGTGAAAAAGAAGAACATGAGAAATTCCTGACTCCAGAAAGACAAACCTCAACCATTTCTCTATTTTCGGTTTTGAAAGTTTGTTTCCTCCCTCCTCACTTGAACATTTCCAGTAGTCACCACCCATCATGATAGGGAGATTTTTATAGATATGGCAAGGGAAGATGAGGAGGAAATAGAAAAGGAGGAAAAGACTAAAATGGAGAAAGAAGAACTTGAAACAAAGGAGGAAATAAAAACAGAATATGAGAAGGAAGATCTAGAACATAAATGAAAAAGACTAAAGCAGAGAAGGTAAAAACTAAACAAGATGAGAAGAAAGCCAAAACAAAGCGTGAGGAAGCTAACAGAGGCAGAGGAGACAAAAGAAGAGGAAAAAAAGGAGGAAGAGACACACCATGAGATATTAGTGATAGTAGATAGAAACAGTTGACATTGGACTTTCTACAGGAAGCATGGAAACAATTTATATAGGGAGCATGAAAACAGAGCATCAAAAGTAGAAATCACCCGAAATATTGGCAAGGGAGGCAGTAACCATGCTTGCCACCTTAAGCACACATCCAAAATAAAAAGGGAAGAGAAAAAGGCAAACTTCCCTGTACTTTAAGGCAAGGATGAGCACACAGGTCAAAGTAGGTAGATCCCAGCCACAGTCAAAGGACCCAATTGTCATTAAGGACACAATAGCTAAAAGAAAGGATGATTCTCCTTCAAAGAGATTCATCATCTATGAATGAGGAAGCCAAAAGCCTTCACCTAGAGAGAGAAAATTAAGATAATGGACTCAAAGACAGTTCTACAGGAAGTTGAGACAGTTCTACAAGAAGCTGAGACAATTCTATAGGAAGCTGAGAATTATCTACAGGAAACTCGGGCTAAGCTAAGTGAAACCAATAAATTGGAGGAAAAGGTGGCCAAACAATCACGGGAAGAAGGAAAGACAGGGAAACATCTGATGAACATCAAAGTGAGGACAAGCTACAGACTGAGCTTGAGGTGCTAACAAAACTGCTACAAGAAAAGGAGCATAGGCAGTGGGAAGAAGTAGAGGGAAAAGCATGGTTTCATGACCGAGAAGAGGACATCACTTCAGAAGCTTGGCATGACAGGGAGGAAGAGATAGATTAGTTGCTCAAAGGATGAGCAACACTTTCAGTAGGGGCTGATGATAAGCCCCAAAAATGGATAATTATATGGGATCATTCAACCTCCTAATTCAAATTTATCCACCATTCTCATTATTTTCTCGCATGTTTTTTATTATATTTATGCTAATGGAGTGAATTAGGTTAGTAATTATGTCAACAAGTCTAATTAGTGCTTTATGCAGTCTTTTTGGTCAATTTGGAGACAAAATCTAAGCTTTAAATGAGCAGTTGGCAGCCAAATTCGTGCAGAGGATTTGTAGGAAGGTGTTCCCTTCATTTATGGGCCCTTACCTTGGATTCTCCACCATCAACTTGGAGTTCAAGGGCCACCACATCATTTCTCACAAAGGCAGCCGAGCAAGGGCTAGTAAAGTTGTTGTTAACTACAAGTTCTGGCAACCGAGTTCCTAAAGTTTAGGAGGACTGTTGGGGTCCTTAATTTGTATAAATAAGAAGGCTTAGGGCCTCAGTTCAATTAGTCACTTTGTTGACAGAAGTTAGCTAGTTTGTAGTTCAATTTCAGCACATTTTCGAGCTTTTTCTTGTAGACAGTTTTTTATGTAACTATTATTTTTTGAGAAATAAAGATGAATCCAGCTTTGCACCAACTCTAGTCTCTCTTAGGAGGCTATAGCTCTTAGGGTTGAGCCCAATCCAAGTGCCCAGTACCTCATTTTTTTTACCTTTATGTGCTTTTGCTACATTCTTAAAATACAATATGCTATTTAGATTTAAATCTTGTTTTGTTATTTAGGTTGCTTTTCATTATTGAAAATGTTTTTCATGTTTAGAATGATTTGATAGGTTAATAACCGAGAAGATGTTCAGAAAAAAGCTATCAAGCACCTCTGATCTCACCTCTCCGTAAGTGGGACCATGAGTTGGGACCAAGGTGTCCTTGGTGCCACCAAAAACAAAATTTTGCTTCATTATGAAATTATTATTGTTAGATTCTCATTTGCAGAAGTTGATACTAGTTGCGATTACATGCTCAGATCCATTCTTGTTTTGTTTCCATAGTTGGTTTACATCATTTTCTACCAATAAACATTTTTTCATCTTTCTTTGGAGATGTCTAGGTCGAATTAAGTTAAAATAGCTAGATCTTTGGTTTTCTTAGTCTTTGTTAGTTAGTTTTGAAAAATCACGTGCAAAGCACCTGTGAAACCTCCTCTACTACCCTTACCCCATCCATGCAACTTGCTTCATCCTCTAACTCAGATTCTTGCCCTTCATTTGCCACATTTTCCCACTTTGCCCTAATTTCTACATTCTTGTGCATCACTGCTCCCTTCATCCTTGAACGAATCCAATCACTCCTTAGCCTCATTCACCAGGTCCTAGACCCCTTAACATCCTTATCCAACCTCCATTTCCACTTTCCCACCATTTTTCCTCCATCAACCCTCCAAAATCCTCTTTTCGGAACATCCTATAGAAAATTATAGAACATCCTATAGAAATTCTAGAACATCTTGTAGAACCCATGCAGACTTCTTGTAGAAGCTCATGAAAGAAGTTTCTTGAGATTAGATCACTATGAACCTCTCTAGAAGGGTGCTAGGGACTCCTTAGGCCCTCTTCTAAGCTTCCCAACCTCCTACAAGCATTTCCTTTCGCCAATCCACCTCTGCACAGTAAAAAATAGTTAAAGAATATGCACAATAATTCTGCTAACTTACTCAAAAATACAAAAAGATGTTTCTTTTCAGATTTCACTTCAGAAGTAGCTTAGTCACATGAATTTTACCTTTCTAAGAGTCAAGGGAATTCCTTTCTATAGCTTTCATTATTTTTCTTGCACCAGTACGGTTAGTCGATAAAACTAGGGTTTGCTAGGGTTTGCATTTCGTTTTCACTTTTTGCTTCTTTCTGCAAGTAGATTAGCCTCATTTGAGTTAGCTGTCATCCATTAGTTAAAAAGCTTCTTCTAAGAGCTCATAGAAGTTGTATTAAGCTCCTAGTTGACTTGTGCTAGCTGACCAAGTGGCAGCTACGGCAAGAGCTAGTACTTGTGCATACATCACCGTCACTTCCACATTTGTTACGAACTACCAGGTTAATAAAATTAAAGAAGGGAGTCCCAGGAGTTGTAGCATTATTGCTGCAATACTCAGGCCCACCACTTGTCACTGAATATAATCTGGTAGAACCTAAGGGTTGTTTCCAGGCGCTGATGCGCATATATTAAGGTTGAGGGATCCTTTGGTTCTGCTCTAATCATGAGTGGCTCACTTAGCTCTCTGTTCATAATATCCTAAATCTCTGCTGCTCTCTTTTCCTCATGATTTAACCAAGAGGCCATGGCCATAAGTTGCATGTCACCCAGTGCAGCATTGGGGTCCCACAGATTCATGTTTGGAAGGGCCAAGTTGTGTAAATAGAATTCTGATAACTTGGCCTTATCTTCTGTTGAGCTACTGTCACACAAAGCCATGAATTGATGGTAATTTTGAAATGGAATGGTGCCCCTTTGTGCCAAGGTGTTAATCTGGAACTACAACCATCGATATTTAAGATATAAGGCATATGACTTTGTAGGTTGCCTACATTGTAAGGCTTCTACTTCCCAGCTATCCATGAAGGCCACTTGGGCTTCTTTCTCTTGTAGATGTTGCTTTAGAAACTGTGTTTCCTCTGCTGCTTGTGACTCCTTCTCTTGTAGTTGTTTTGTTAGCACCTCTACCTCAACCTACAACCTATCCTCTCCCTGCTATTCATTAGAGGTTTCTTTGTCTGTTGGAGGCCTTTCTTATTGTTGTTGTTCTCCCAAAATGGGGGGCCTATCTTCCCTATGACTTCCCTGGAGCTGCAGCTGCTGTTTCAGCATCTCATTCTCTTCCTATAGTTTGGCCCATTGACTGCTTTCCACATGTCTTACCATGGCCAATTATTTTCTTGATTCCTTGAATTGTTCTTCCACGTGGCCTATGTCTGCCACACCCTTGGACTTGGCAATCCTCATTCAAATGTGAGTCTTAACGCTTTCTTCTTCCAGTGCAAAGAAAAGTGGCACCGTAAATTTCTGGGGAATTATCTTCCTGGCTTCTAACAGATTATAGTATGAGCCCAAGCTAGGTTTGGGGCTTGGTTCCAGTATTTCCTTGGTTTATTCTTCGTGTGATGGTTTGGCCGTCGTTTTCTCCAGTTTCTCAGTCTCCCTTAGCTTAGCTAGAGTTTCCTATAGAGATGTCTCAACTTCCTGTAGAGCTATCTTTGAGTCCACTATCCTAATTTTCTCTCTCCAAGTGGAGGTTTTGGGCTTCCTCATTCATAGCTGATGGATATCTTTTCAGGAGACTCTCATTTTGGTTCAAGTGTTGTGTCATCAATGACAATTGGCACCTTTGATTAAGGTTGGGGTCTGCCCACTTTGATCCGTGTGCTCCTCCTTGATTTAAAGTACATGGAGGTTTGCCCTTTTCTCTTCCCTTTTTGTTTTGGAGGTGTGCTTAAGGCAACAAGGATAGCTACTGCTTCCCTTGCCAATATCTCAGGTGATTTATCCTCTTGTTGTTCTTTTTCTCCACTTCCTGTAGAAGTCTCTATGTTAATTGTTTCTGTTTGTGTTGCTGCTATTTTAGGATGTGTCTTTTCCTTTTGCTTCTGTGTGCCTAGTTTGGCTATGACAACCTCTGTTTGGGGTTTTTCAGCCCTCTCTGCTCTACTTTGCATTCTCTGTTCTCTTGGTGTTTGTCTTGTTGTTTCCTCCTTTGATTTAGGCTCAGAAATCTGGCCCATTTCTCTTTTCTCTTTCTGTTCTTGTTGTGCTTGAATGTCCTGTGTTCCTTCACCATTGGTTTTGACACCTTCTACAGTGTGTTCTCCTTTCTCACTACTGGATGGGGTGATGTTTTTGGCCAAAATTCTAATATTGTCATCCCTAGACATGTTTCGGAAGATTTCCCAAGATATGGGGATAGTGTAGGTGTGCAGGGCATCTTCCACTAATAGTTTGATGAGGCCATGATGGGCCAACTGATCTAGGATACCTTCATTCAATTTTGTACCACATTCAATTAGAGACTGAAGAAGAAAAAAGGAAATGCTCAGTTTCTTCGTTGGAGGTAAATCAATTCCATGTCTTAGTTCATACAACAACCTGAAATGATAACCATAGATGATGCTAAATCTTCCTTCACATGTAATGTACTTCATGATTTGGAAAGTGACTTCACTCCAGAGAGGAGGCAAGCTAGTTCTCCTCACCCCGTTTTTGTCTTCTACAGGATGTTCCATGGGTAGAAAGGATGTTTTCATGGTAGCTTGGCCTAATGACCTCTCTTCTTTGCTCCAAGAGAGCCCAAATAGTAGACCAGTAACTCGAATTATGAGCTCAGGGGTAAGTTCTAGGGTCAAACCCCTAAAACTAACTGTGGCATGTGTCTTTGATTGAGGTCTCAGAGACATTAATAATTCCTCAGTTATCTCCTCATCATGACGCTAAATTTTTTCAAAGAAGGACATCCAATTGGCTCGTGTGAAAAGGTCCACCACCTCAGGATGGTCACGCAGTTTGCTAGAGTCCGAGGGTTCTTTCCTTACGAATTCCCTTGGCATGGTGAGAGTGCTCTTTTTATGCTTTGATAAGAAAAAGGAATGTTGTTTATGGTTTCCTCATGGACTCAAGAAGGAATTTCTCGGATGTTCAATATCAATTAGCAACAATTCCCGAGTTTTAAGACTGTTGTTACCCAGAACTCGGCTGTCTATTTATGAAAGGAAGAGTTTTGTTACTACAGAAAAAGTACAGAGGTCAAGTTTTCTTCTCAGAACACATACAAATATTCAAATTCAAAATTTTTCATACATAGGCTGGCCCCCACAACTGCATATAACTTTCCTATAGGAGAATTTCAAACAGAGGAAATGTGGAGGTGAACCTTGATGCAGAAACAAATGGGAAACCCAGTGCAATACACAGACAAACATTTTACTTCCAATTCATAGGCAGATTTTTCCTCTTATTTTCCAACTTGATGTTGTTCAATTCATCACCTTTGCAAAACATACCATGCATAGAGGAGTTTTTTTCAAGCCTACCTCATTTGGAGCTCCAAATTCGACGAAGAAATATCCCATGCTTCCCTGCTCTTGAAAGATCTGTAGTCTTTATTGTAGAACTCTTCTTGTAGAAGACCCCCTGGTTCTTGTATAATGTCACTATTCCTCTGAGAAAGCCTTATACATGGGAGACTTTCGAAAACAGGTAGAAAAACTCGTGGGGGATGATTGATTAACATTTTTTGGGAGTGAAGGATGTGTAGCCCAGTCGAGGATGTTGCAAGTGCAAAATGAACAGAAGCTAGTGTGAGTTTCAGCCGAACATCTTTTAATTGCAGTGTGATTCATGGTGAGGGAATGAGGTGGCTGGACCAAACCGTTGATTCAACATCACAACCATAATTTCTCTGCGTATTTTTGACCACCATCACCTCTCCTCTGCCGTTAACTACTGCCACCACTACTAGTCCCATGATTTCTCCCTAAATTGACACTCCACATGTGTTGTATGAACATCTCGTTGGTAATTTTGGATGTAACTGGGTTTGTTTGGATCCCATGAGGCTATTCAACTGGGTGAGGGTGGCCTGTTGACTGGCCACCAATTCCATTCAATGCGAACCATTTCCATAGGCATGCAGCTTTTGAAATATAGTTTATGCAATTGGCGAATGAGTTTAAGCACTTACCTATGTGGTCATGGCCCCATTATGTAGACTTTAGGTCTTGGAACCATTCGTTCGTTTGCTTCTGCTTCATGCACGGGTGTTGGAACCCATTCCTTCATTCATTGATGTTGCATGCATGGGTTTTGGAACCCATTCCTTCGGTCGCTATCGCTGCATGCACAGGTTTTGCTGGGCTTCGGCTGCTGATGATATTTTCATGGTCAAGATGAGCACTTCGTATGTTTCCTTTGTCATTTTTGGTTGTCCCTATCACCAGAGTATGTTTTCTAGAGGGATCAGCTGCTACACGATTCCTCTAGCTGCTTCTCTTCCTGGGATGTAAGCTAAAACGAGCAGGGGTATACTGCTGACGAGCTATTCAGTTGATGAGGAGTCCAGATGGAGATTGACAGGTATGGTGAGTGAGACGCTACTGCCTGATTTGTCACTAAAAGTTCTTGTTGGAAGTATGAGGAAAACAGTGTTTTTTTGTGTGACTGTGCAGGAACAAAAAACAAGATGGGTGCAACGGAGGTGTAAAAATATGAAACAAGGTGACATATGGTGATGGATTGAAACAGGGGTGTTTGCAGGCCTAACAGGAAAATTCCAGCCTTCGTATTCTCTCCGAAGATCAATTTTGGCCTGTCTGAAGGTTCTACTGGATCTTCTTGTAGAAGAAATAGAACTTCCTGTAGAAGATACAAAACTTCCTATAGAAGGTCCAAAACTTCCTATAGAAGGTGAAATATTAATCTGAATGTGATCAAACCTTACGAAAAGGGAGTGATCATGGAGGAAGTTCTTGTGAGGGGTGCTTGGAGCTTGGTGCTAACCTCTGTCCTTGTCTTGTCCGACTCTTCTAACCTGTAATGTCCTCCCTGCAACCTATAATTATTCAACAGAAATTAGCTCTATTTCTTGCTTTTTTCTTTTTCTTTTCATTTTTCCTCTTTTTTCTTTTTTTCCTTGAGAGATAGCTGGGGCACCTCCAGGATATTTTCACTCTCACTGTCTACCCCGGGCACCTCTAAGAGGTTTTCACCCAAGGATCTTTTTATTATTTTTCTATTTTTTCTTTTTTTCTTTCTATTTTTTTTCTTTCAATGGTCAAGGTGTGGGTGGAGTAGAGACAGGACCCTGTTCCACTACCAGCACTGATTTATCCAACATTTCAATGAATTCCTACTTAGAAAGGGGCTTCCTGTAGATTTTCAATTGATGCACATTGACGAGCATAGGGATGGCTTCTTCATCAATGGTCCTGATAAGGAATGAACCATTGTCATTGCATTTCTCAACTGCATATGGTCCCAACCACCTTGTCCTCAGCTTACCCTTCAAATCCTTGTATCTCAAGTCATATAATAGTGCCCAATCTCCTGGTTGAACTTTCTTTTCGTTAAGGTGCTTTTCATGCCATATCTTTCTCTAGAGTCGGACCACTTCTGAGTGGAGGAGGGCCTGCATTCTCTGTTCATCCAATCCATTCAGCTATAGTAATATTTCCTATTGTGCATGGCTGAGGTCTAGGTCCAGCTGAGTTTCCAACCTCAATGTGTCGTACTCGAATTCTGTAGAGAACAAAGGCTTCTTCCCGTAGACCAGCTCATAAGGTGTGAAACCTGTTCTAGTTTTCCAAGTGGTGTTGTAGGCCCAGGTGGCCTCAACCAAGTGCTCTGCCCAATTTTTTCTACTGCTGTGCACCACTTTAGTCCATATATTTTCCAAATTCCTATTACTGACCTCCACCTATCCATTTGCTTGTGGATGATAAGGGGTGGAGGTTCTGTGCTTGATCTTGTGATGAGCGAGCAGGTCTTAAATTAAGTTAGAGGTGAATTGATTTCCTTGATCTGTGACAAGTTCTCTTGGGTAGCCAAACTTGTAGAAGATATTTTCCCTCAAAAATTTAGCCACATTTTCTATTGTCACTGCCTTGATTGCCTTTGTCTCTGCCCACTTCGTCAGGTAGTTCATGCACACAATTATGTAAGACTTTTGCTTTGAAGGAGGATTGATAGGACCCACAAAGTCCATGCCTCACTTATCAAATGGCTTGAAAGTCACTTGAGGTTGGAGGGGTATTTCATCCCTCAGATTCAGTTCCCCCTCTTTTGACACTGGTCACATTGGGTGATGTATCTTCTGACATCTTGATGAAGAGTGGGCCAATAGTAGCCTGCTTGTAGAATTTTGAAGGCGGTCCTTTTTGCTGCAAAGTAACCTCCACACAGTCCATCATGATAGGTTAGGAGGATGTCAAATACTTCCTCCTCCCTAACACAACACCCTAAGATCTAATCTGGTCCATGTTTAAATAGGTTTCCCCCAATCCAGGTGAATGGGGCACTTTTCCTCACGATTTTTTTCTTCTCTTTTGAGGATAGGTGTGGAGGGAATTGTGTTGAAACCAAGTAATTTGCTATATCAAAAAACCATGGGGAGAGTACTGAAATAGAAAATAGGTGCGCATCTAGCACTTGATCATCTATCATCCCATCTTCACCTGCAGGCAAATCTAATCTAGACAAAAAATCAGAAACAACATTTTCCTTGTCTGGTTTGTCAACAATGGTCAAATCAAATTGCTACAATAACAGTAACCATCTAATGATATGAGCATTTACAAGTTAGGTTTATTCATTAGATACCTAATCGTAGCATGATCAGTGTGTAGAAATGTTTGATTACTAATGATGTTGTGTTTGAACTTGTTTAGGAAATGGACTATAGCTAGGAGCTCTTTTTCGGTCATGGTATAGTTTAATTTTGCCTTGGATAGGTTTTTGCTGACAAAGTATATGGAATATGGTAGCTTCTCTACAACTTGTCCTAAGGCTACCCCTATGGCTTTGTTCGAGGCATGAGTGTGGATGTGGAAAGGTAGGGCCTAAATTGGACCTCTCAAGATTGTGGTGGTTACCAGCTTATCTTTCAACTCATCCAAAGACTCTTGATAGTTGTTAGTCCATATAAACTCAACATGTTTCCCAAAAAGACTGAACAATGGTGAGGCTAGCTTACTGAAATCTTTAATGAATCTTCTATAATATCCTGTGAAGCCTAGATAACTTTGAACATATCTTACCTTTTGAGGAGGAGGAACTTTTTGGATGATACCAATTTTGTTAGGATCCGGCTGTAATCCTTGTTGAGAAATGGTATGACCTAACATGGTTCCCTTAGTCATCAGGAATTCACATTTTTTAGGGCTGAGGGATAGGTTCATTTCAATACACTTGGCTAAAACTTTTCTGATGTTAGTTAATGCTTCTTGGAAGTTGGACCCGTACGGAGTAAAGTCACCCATATAGATTTCGACTGAATCATGAACCAACTCAGCAAATATGCTCAGTACTGCTCTCTAGAAAGTAGAAGGGGCAATACATAGCCCAAAGGGAAGGACCTGATAGGCAAAGGTACCCCATGAACAAGTGAAATTGGTCTTATCTTGGTCTTCCAGGCTGATATGGATCTCATTATACCTGTTGAACCCATCTAGGAAAGAAAAGAACTTCTTTCCTGCTAGCCCATCTAACACTTAATCTATTAAAGGCAAAGGGAAATGGTCCTTCTTGGTGGCTTTGTTGAGTTCTCAATAATCTACATAGATTCTCCACTTCCCATTTTTCTTGGGCACAAGCACCAGAGGAGAAACCCATTCGCTCTTAGAGATGGGGTAGATGAATCCTGC
Source organism: Pinus taeda (assembly GCA_000404065.3). Lineage (NCBI taxonomy): Eukaryota > Viridiplantae > Streptophyta > Pinopsida > Pinales > Pinaceae > Pinus > Pinus taeda. The sequence goes on along the minus strand of APFE031317227.1, from coordinate 151,061 downwards.
ATCCAACAACTTTTGCACTTCCTCTATAATAATGTCCTTAAGGGCTGGATTCATTCTCCTCTGAGGCTACTTGACTGGTTTACAATCCTCTTTAATGTAAATGTGATGGGTACATACCAAAGTGTGGACTCCTTTCATCTCCTTATATCTCTAAGCGAAAGCATCAAAATGGTTGTTTCGAAGGCTACACAGCTCCTTTTCCTGAGAAGGGGATAGGGATGAGCCGATCTTCGAGGTTCTTTCAGGGCAAAATTCCACATTCTTAACTCTAGGAGAGGTCGTATCAGTCACACAGAGGTCTAATACAGTGTTGTCTTGGGTACCTTCAACCAACTCCTCCAATGGTAACACACTAGGAGGAAGATTTTGAATCAAATTCTCAATCAGGTCATCCTCGGTTTGAGGGACCCCTGCAGCTAGCTTCCACTGTGCAAACTAGTGTATAGTAGACTTCATCCTCATCTCCCTCCTCCAACTAGAGAGGTAAGTCATGTTCTAGCAAAGGTTGGGCAAGAGGATAAAGGACTAGCTACTTGGACATAGGCCCATTCTTGATGGTTATGCTCCCAACTTGACAATTGATGGAAGCATCCGTAGTAGGTAACCAAGGCCTTCCCGAAATGAGGGGATATCAAGTGAGTTTTTCCTTTGGATGAAGGACCAAGAAGTCTACAGGTTATTCCCAAGAACCAACATAGACCATGACATCCTCCGCAATCCCTTCAGGAGTCACGGGGGAGCAGTCTGCTAACTGCAGTATTGTCGTGGTCTTTCTTAGGGATCCCTGAACGTTAAGTTTGAGCATAGTTTCCCTGGTCATCGCATTAATGGAATCCCCTAGATAAATAAAGGTGTGGGGGATTATGGTGCCATCGGTGTGGACATCAACTACAGGACTCCCAGGGTCGAAATATTTTGCACAGATTACTTGTCCCAACATCAGATCGGACAGTTGTCCTATGACATTGATAGTTGGGGCATCTCTCTTGTGCCTGCTTGGGAGCTTGAAACACTTCTCCTTGATCAATTTTTTGTATATTGGTACATCTTCTATGGCCTAGAGAAGTGGTATTTTCACACACAACTATTTAAGTTCTCCTCAAAGTTCAGTCTCTTGTGGGTTTAGTTGCGTGGTTACCATTAACCTCTCAGGAAAGGGTGGAATGGATTTGGGTCCACTTTCCTCTTACTCTTCTTCATCCTCTGGAGGAGGAGGTTGGCAATCGAGAAGGACCTTCCCAGATCATAGATTGATCTCTTGAATCTCCATAGCATAGGTAGGGCATGTTATCTGTTATTGGGGTTCAGGTTTGGTTGAGTATGCATCTAGGGTTGTCTTGGAGGAGCAAGAGGTAATGGTTGTGGATGAGGAGGTGGTGGAGGAAAAATAACTGGAGGAGAGTTGTATTGGGGCCTCCATCCTGGTTGAGGCGCATTCCACTGAGATTGTGGCTGAACATGAGAGTGAAACAAATGAGTAGTAAGTTGAGTATGGTATTGAGATGGATAAGACCAAGAAGGAGGTGCGGACCAGGAAGGATGAGCAAGGGGACCCCAAGAAGGTATATGGGCAGATTTGTTGGGGTGGTAATAAGTTTGGGATGTCCCTTGCATCCCCTGCTGGTAAGGTCTGGATCCATGCGGCCTCCTTTCGTCGAGGAAGCAGAGTGGTTCAGTGGCTCCCTCGGCCCCTTGGTACATGGCTTTAAGTCTTCGTAAGGTTGGGCATTGGTTTGTAGGGTGGTCTTCCTCACAAATGAAACATACCTCTACTGAGTGCAATGGACACTCATTCTTAGGCTGCTTCCTTGTACATCTGGGACAAAAGATGGCCAAAGCCCTCTCATCTTCCTCTTTCCTCTGTCGAATTCAGAAAGTATCCAATTGCTTGGCAATGGTCTATCTCACCTCACTTTTAAGGTATTCCATCTAATTTTTCAAGTCATGTTTGGAGAAGGTGGTGTGGAGTACTAAAGAAGGTATGTTTTTGATAATTATTTCAGCATCTTTTCATTAGAATTTAGAAACCTTTTTGCATCATGAACTTGGAAAAGGATAAAGAATTGTAATAAAACATGTGAGATTAATATGCAAGACGAAAACGCTGACAATTATCATTTCCTTATGTAGGAAGGAGGAAAAACGAGAAATTTTCATTCCAAAGGAAAGGACAAGGACGGGTTAACCATTGTCCCTTTGATGGGAGACTATATTCAAACAAGGCAAAGAAAATCAAAGCAAATCAGCCTAGGAAAGGAAGTGGAGATATCAACTCGGCACAGGAAAGAAAAGAAATGACTGAGGACTAACGGTTCAGTGAATCCCTCAGGATCCTTGATCCTGAGGGATCATTGTTTTATTTATTTCTGCACTTAGATATCTCCCCCTTCACCCTTATAAAAGGGGCAACACTGTTAGCTTGAAAGAGAGAGTTGGATATTGTTATGCTTATGTAATTTCGTTAAGAACTGATCTATTATAATTTTAGTTTAGGCATTAATACAAACTTGGTTACTATTTCATCTTTGAGTCTAGAATAACTTCAAGTGGTGTACCCCTGGAGGCTAAGGGCCCAGCCCTAGAGGACACTTGCTCTTGTACCATTACGTTTGGTTTTTTTGTGGTTCGCTTATCAATGTTATTTGCTAATTTCATGTGTTTTGTAAGTTTACATCACATGCTCTATTATGTTTAATTTATTAAGGTTTTTTAAGACAGAATTATTGTATTGACTCTGCATCATAATCATTGTTCCTTTAAGTGTTGATATAATACTACTGGTCTTTACAGAACACTGTTGATGTTCCATTGCAGAGCCTTTGTGATGTGCACTTTTTCATTAACATTACGGAATTCATCTTGGAAGTTATGTTCATTGCTATTGTTGGATTTATAACCAATGTTGTTCTATCTTGAAATGTAGTCGTACTCTTTCTAATTGAGGTGATACTTGGATCAGATTACTATTTAAGTGTGTTGTGTGTATATATGGTCTTTAAGTGTTGTTCTATAATTGATCAGTAATCAGTGCTATTCCATTTTGGTGTGATATTCAATCCGCCTTTAAGAGTGAAGGATTGGTTCTTGATTCCTGTAGATTATGTAGTACATTCAATCTTACAGAATAAGGTGTTACGTCTTGTTAGACTTAGTTGTTGTTCTACTTCTTAACTACTATTCCATTTCAGGTTTGTTGTTCCATTTCAGATTTACGGTTCTATTTCATAATTGTTATTCCATTATTGCTGTTTGATTTCTTAATTTTTGTTCCATTTCTTATTTTCCATTCCATTTCTTGTCATTTGTTATTTTGGTGTGATGAACGATATTAGGCTATAGTGGGCATTGACATCTATTGTCCAGCTCCCAGATCCATAATCTTTTCTTTGGTTTCATTTTCCATCAGTTTCCAAAGGGATGGGTTATTGCTATCGAACCCTTGGTTGATAAATTGCTTAATTTTCCAAATGTGTGGTTTAATATTTTGAAGTAGTTAGCTGTAAACAAGCACCCATTTACTCTTGTATTTTCAAACACTGTGCTACTAGCATTACTCTGGCAAATGATAGCCTCAGACTGAGACACTCTTTGAAATAACAAAATGTTCCCAGATTGACATATTAATGTGACGTAATTAGAGGTGAAAGAGACCCTTTTTATAGCTCCACATTTTGGCATCGTTGCCGGGGAAAGAGTGTAGCCATTTTTTCTTTTTTTTTTTCAGAGTAGTGTACGAACCCGCTAGGGAAGAATTCGGTTTTGAAAACGGAAAGTAAGAACCTACGTGTGGAGCATGTAAAAGTCGTGCTCCTCTACACACTTTCCTACAGATTTGTTGTTGTTTTGTTTGAGTAGAATTTAGTAGTTAATTTGAGTGCATGACTAAGTAGAAAAATCTAGAAAAAAATTCCAAACCTCTACCCAAGCCAGAAAAAGCTAAGGGGCCAGTAAACCTTGGCTGACCAACATTCATAGACGAAATCTTCAAGAAAGCAGAATCTCAACCCTCAGTAGGACCCGGGAAATTTATTTCTAAAGAGCCTACTAGTTCCCTTCAGGCCAAAGGATCACCATCTGTAGCCTTTGCTGAGGTGCATAGTCAAACTAAAGAGCAGGACTTTCAAGAAATTGAAAATTCTACTCCAGAGCTATTGCACCAAGGGAATTTCAGTAATATTTGTAAGGAGGAGGAGAGACAGGGGAAACCAAGGAACCGAGATCTCCTCTTGAGACAACTCAGCCATTGAACAACCCAGACAAGGGAAGTGCTGCAAAAGTCAACTTTGAAGAAACCCAATCTCCTCAAACATTAAGCACTCTCATTATCCCAGATAGGGGAAGTGCTATTAAAACTAGTCCTATTAAAGCCATTCCCTCTCAACATAGGAATACCCTCCTAGATATCCCAGAAGGCTATTGGCATATATTTGACCAAATGGCTCAAAACTAGCCAAACACCCAAACCTCTACATTACAATACCCCATAGTGGATTTTGCAGCAAATGCGCCTATGAAAGAAATCCCTCTTCAACATATCCATACATTCCATAGTCTTACATCAAACAACTCGGATGCATTTTTATTTGAATTTGATGTATTGTGCAGTGGATATGATTACACAACCGAGCCCCAGAAACTGAAACTATTTGCCTCTACACTAAAAGGGGCTGCTTTAAGATGGTTTATGGGATTAGGTGGCAGGGTTATAAATAATCGGGATCAAATGAAAGAATATTTTCGAAAAAAATATCAGGACTATTGCAGGTCTAGAGAACTGAAGGATGAAATATTCCAGATGACAGCTAGACCAAATGAAACATTAGATGAGTATGTGGAACGTTTCCAGTATAATCTACAAAGATCACCTTATGCATCTCGTCTTTACCTGATAATGTGTTGAAAACAACGTTAATAAGGGGCATGAAGGAACAATGGATTGAAGCATTAGATACTATGGGAAAAGGAGATATTTATCAACAAAATTTTGCTGACCTTATTGATTTATGTATCAGGAGCTCGAGAGGCAGCATAAGTGTAAAACTGGCAGAACATGATCGGTTTGTAAGAGATAATAAAATTTTGACAGAGGGAGTAATGCGTGTAGAAATTGGAAATTTATTGGAAAATTTTGAAACTCATATAATAGGGACACTAACTACACAACTTGATATTATGTAGGCCAAACAGAAGCAAATTTAGGCAGAACAAAATTTAGCAATCTTCTGTCCCTGATGCAGGAAAAAGCATAGCCATAAGGAGTGTCCACTAGATGCAGTCGAAATATGTGCCATCTGCACAAAAGATCACCTTACGGAGAGCTGTCACTCGCTTCCTGGATTGAAAGTAGTATATAAGGAAGTAGAAGAATAGCCAGAATTGGTGTATTTGCTCAACCAATGCCTTCAGTGGTACCCGCGACAATCTGGTATGTTTCCAGAACCAAATTATTCTTTTCAGCCTCTGCAGTATAATGCTCAATAGTATAATATGTGGCAAAGTCAATTTCAACCTCCATTTCCAAACTGGTCACCACAGTCATTTCCTTCCTTAACCCCATGGCTGAATCAGGCAAGCCAACCTGGTTGGCCAAATCTTACTTATACCCCACCATATTAGCAAAATAATGCATACCCAGAATAGCGGAATCCCCCTACTTCACAAAGTTCATCCTGGCATATAAATTGGTAGCGACCAATGCATCAGCCAGTAGGAACCATTCCACTCCCTCAACCTACACTGCCAGCCTTACAACAAAATCCCCAGTCTAATCTGAGATCGCAACTCCTAGCCCAACTCAACCCCAATCCAAATAACAGACTGGTCTAATCTCTCCAAATCATAGAAACACCAGAAGTAGGAGCCGATCTGAGGGAGTGTAATGATCTTCAATTAAGATCTTGGCGTATTATTGAGACCGGGGGAGATAAGACAGTTCATGTTGAAAATCAGTTACCCAGAGAACATCTGTCACAAGAAGAGAATGTAAATAAACAACAAACTCATAATCAAGCAACCACATCCTCTCCCCCATTCGCAGAACGATTAGTCATACCTCGACCTATACAATATCCTGATTTTGACATTTTGGGAGAATTACAAAATTTGTACATAAAAATTACATTCCTCCAAGCCATTCAAGACATGTCGATATACACAAAAACTATCAAATAATTGTGCATAAAGAAACCAAGGAGGAATATAACAAATAATCCAAGAGTCCAAGTAGTCGGCACTCTATCTGACTTACTATCAGGGAATGAAACACCCACTAAATACGAAGACCCGGGAAATCCAATAGTAGCTATGCAAATTTGTGGTCAGACCCCTTCTAATGCTTTAGTTGATCTAGGAACTGCAATCAATATCTTAACCAACACTACTTGCCAAAGTCTAGGCATTACATCTATGAACCCACCTCTACCTTGCTAAAATTGGCTGACTGATCTATGGTTAGGCTAGAGGGCACACTACATGATGTCATGGTCTTTGTTGACTCTTGGGAATATCCAACCAATTTTCTGATAATAAATCCCAAAACCCGACTTGATGGACATCCATTTATTTTAGGTAGACCTTCGCTCACTGCTGCCAATGCTTATATTGACTGTCGGTAAGGAAATATGATCATAACCAGAGGATCAGATATCAAGAACTTAGTTCTATATCCTCTAGTCCAGCCAAGTGTCACAATAGTCAAAACTAATAGGCACCATGTATCATACATTACTAATAACATTAGATCTACATTAACTATACAAGAGGCACTTGATTTCAAATACCAAACAGAAGACAATGCCTTTAATAATTTCATTAGTCAGACTGAACTCACATCCCACACACAATGTCACATGATAAAAGTAGCATTTGATAGTGAATTAGAAGAGGATCCTCTTAAATATACACATGATCATACAATACCTATTACCTCTATTGCAAATAGTAAATTTTTTGAAATTGAACCGGGAAAAACCTTAAACATTAATGCCAACCTCACATCCGAACAAGAAATCAAGTTCATCCATGTGTTAAGGAAATATAAAGAAGCATTTGCATGGGACTACCCTAATATTAAAGAAATTGACCACCAGTTATGTACACACCACATTTACATAGAAAAAGATGTGAGACATGTTCGACAGTCTCAGAGGAGACTAAATCCTCATCTAAAAGATGTGGTAAAAGTTGAACTTAAAAAACATTTAGATTTCAATTTTATCTACCATATCTTTGATAGTAAATGGGTCTCTCCGCTTGTAGTGATACCAAAAAAGAATGGAAATTGGAGAATCTGTGTGGACTACAGAGAGCTAAATAAAGCAACAGAAAAAGACCACTTCCCTCTCCCATTCATCGACCAAGTATTAGACACTTCGGTAGAAAATAAATTCTTTTCTTTTCTGGATGGCTTTAGTGGATACAATCAGATTCAGAATGCCCCTGAAGACCAAGAAAAAACTACTTTTACTTGTCCTTGGGGAACATTTGCCTACCAAGTTTTATCTTTTGGCTTATGTAATGCTCTTGCCACATTACAAAGGGCTATCCTTAGCATTTCTGCAGATTTAATAAATGAAGGACTTGAACTATACATGGATGACTTTACACCATATGGAGATGATTTCGATCCAGCACTAGATACACTAGAAAGGTCCTACAACACTGCATTGCTACCAGGTTTTGTTTAAGCCATGAAAAATGTTATATGATGATGATGGAAGGAGTTATCCTAGGACACTATATTTCAGCAACTTGCATTTAGGTAGACCCAGCCAAAATCTAAATACTTTTGCTTATTCCCACTCCTACCACTCAAACGGAGGTACGCAGTTTCCTTGGATGTTCTGGTTATTAAAGGAGATTTATAGAACATTATTTGCATATTGCTGCACCTTTGTATGCACTAATTGGTAACGTTGATTTTCTTTGGCCAGAAAAATGTGAACGTGATTTCAAGGATCTGAAGAAGCCGTGTCCACTGCCCTAGTCCTTCGAGGACCAAAATGGGATTTGCCATTACAGATATCATCTAATGCCTTAGATACAGCCATTGGAGTAGTCCTTGTGCAGGAAAAGAATAAAAAACCATATGCAATTTATTACATCAACAAAAATTTATCCCCTGCTAAATTAAACTACACTGTTACTGAAAACGAATTTCTAATTGTAATACATGTTGTCAATAAGTTCAGACATTACATTACTAGATATCCTATTATCTTGTACACAGATCATTCGGCCATAAAATATTTAGCAAACAAGCCTATCACAAATGGAAGAATAACTAGATGGTTGATTTTATTGCAGGAATTTGATATTACAATCAAGGATCGACCTACAAAAGAAAATCCTGTAGCTGATTTTTTCTCAAGAATGCTAAAGCCAATTGATGCAGCAGCAGTTGAAGATCAATTTCTGAACGAGCATCTATTTTTTGTAGCTGTTTAAACACCCTCGTATGCTAATTTTGTCCATTACCTAGCAGTAGGTAAACTATCAAAGCATCTAACCCTAATGAGCGGAAACAGATTGTTCAGCGGAGTACTCGATTTTCTTAGTTTGGATGCTATTTATTCCACATAGGGGTAGACATGCATATTAGGAGATGCATTCGAGAAGATGAAATCTTTGACATTTTGAACGCCTGCCATGACATACCATGTGTTGGAAATTTTGTCAATCACAGAACTAGACATAAAGTGCTGCAAACAAGGTATTATTGGCCCACAATTTTCAAAGATGCAAAGAAATTCGTCCAAACATGTGACAGTTGCTAAAGAGTAGGACACCCTAGTCAGTCTGATGAGATGCCTCTGCAACCACAGCTAGTCATCGAACCATTCGAGCGATGGGCTCTTAATTTCATTGGACCAGTTAACCCATCATCAAGCTAGAAAACATATATTTTGGTGGAAACAGAATATGTCATCAAGTGGGTTGAAGCAGATGCATTGCCAATAGCTACAGAGGACTCTGTCATACAGTTCTTGTTCCATCTGTTTTTACATTATGGCCTTCCAAGAGAGATAATTATAGAGGGTGGACCACAGTTTGCTGGGAACAGAATAGCTGCAACACTCAACAACTATCATGTCCAGCATAAAATCACTACTCCATACCACCCACAGGCAAATGGGCAGGTAGAAAGAAGAAATAAAATAATAGAAGCAATCCTAATGAAAACCATTGAGTCACATAGACATGATTGGGCTGCCAGACTACCTGAATCACTATGGGCTTATAAAACAACATGGAGAAGTACCACTGGTTACTCACCTTATCAATTAGTGTCTGGAAAACAATCCACTTTCCCCATAGAATTCGAAATCCAAACATTACGAACAACATAGGAAGTTGGCTTAGATCTAACTGAGGCACAGATTAATTGATTACAGTAGATCAATGAGTTGGATGAAACTAGGCTCTTTGCACTACCCTGATCCAGCAGCAATGAGCTAAATGGCATGATGCTCTCATTAAAAATAAAGTCTTCCACGAAGGTGACTGGGCTCTTTTGTACGACTCCAGGTTTCAGGACTTCTCTGGGAAACTCCAGACTCGTTGTTTGGGACGCGGAATCCAGAAGGTACATGACAATGGTACCCTTACTCTAATCACTATTGACGGTTCTGGATATGCCTTCAAGGAAAATGGGCATCGAGTTCGTCTCTATCACAAACCACTCACTCGGGAGTCCTTCTGCTAGTAGCTACGCTGAGACTCTGATATGGAGATTTTGGAAGGAGAAGAGAAGTCTTCCTCACCTGTAATTCATTAAGGAATTTATTTCTTTTTACAGTTTGTACATAATTTCTTTTCTTTTGTTGAATCATTTTTGTACATATTTTTGAATTAATGTTTCGTTGTTTCTATTTTTGATGTTCATTTTTTTCGACAGAACAACATTTTCTTTTGGATTCCTTTTTCAAAAGAACAACCGCCTTTGGATCAACCGTCATTTTGCTATAATTCTGTTCTTTATTTCTGTGTTCTCCTGTTCCTTTTCCAAAGGAACCACATTTTTTATTTATGTTCTTCCTTTTCCAAAGGAACAACATCAGTGTGCTTTGTTGTTCCTTTTCCAGAGGAACAACATTTTTGAGAAATGTTGTTCCTTTTCCAAAGGAACAACATGTGTGTGTTCTGTTGTTCCTTTTATAAAGGAACAACATTTTTTGATTTCTTCTATTCCTTTTCCAAAGGAACGACATCTTTGCTTTTCTTGTTCCTTTTCCAAAGGAACAACATTTTCGATTTGCGTTGTTCCTTCTCCAAAGGAACGACATTTGTGTGTTTTGTTGTTCCTTTTCCAAAGGAACAACATTTTCAATTTTTGTTGTTCCTTTTCCAAAGGAACGACATTTGTGTGTTTTGTTGTTCATTTTCCAAAGGAACAACTTTTTCGATTTCTGTTGTTCCTTTTCCAAAGGAATGGCATTTGTTTGCTTTGCTGTTCCTTTTCCAAAGGAACTGCATTTTCGATTTCCATTGTTCCTTTTCCAAAGGAATGACATTGGTGTGTTTGATGTTCCTTTTCCAAAGGAACAACGTTTTCGATTTCTATTGTTCCTTTTCCAAAGGAACGACATCTGGGTGTCTCCTATTCCTTTTCCAAAGGAAGAGCATTTTCCATCTTTGTCGTTCCTTTTTAAAAGGAATGACATTTGCATTTGCTGTTGTTCCTTTTCCAAAGGAACGACATTTGCATTTTCTGTTGTTCCTTTTCCAAAGGAACAACATTTGCGGTCTTTTGTTGTTCCTTTTTCCAAAAGGAACAACACTTGCATTCTTTTGCTCTCCCTTTGAAACAACTTGTTCCTTTTGCTATTCTAAATCAGGGATGATTATTGTTCCTATTCTTTCAAGTCCTTTAGAGTACAGCTATGCATTTATGCAATAGATACAAAATCACAACATACTGAAATCAGTGAATCATAAAATCGCTATCTTTAGAAGAAATTGCTCTGAATTGGTATAGGACAGAGGGAAGGACACACTTATTCATTATCTTTTGTTGTCATTGTTCTACTAATTCTACTCTGATTGTTTATCTTTATCATGTTGCTCCCTTTCAATCCTCTTTGATTATTATTCAGGAATAAGATCAAAGGTTTTATATCTTCCTATTCGGATGTCAAGACTTCTTCCACCATTCCTACTCTTAAGGAGTGTTGAAACACCCTTTGTGTATAAATAGGGAAAGTACTTTATGAAAAAGAAAAAACAGAGCAAATGTGACTTACAACTTGTCAAATGCAGGATAGGAGGTCTCATCAAGAGCCATCCTACCATGATCATGAGGACGAAAGCGAAGTGGCATTCCCACTATGGCCACCACACCAGAGATATGGTCCAAAATGTATATCAAATAAAGAACCCTTGGAATAGGAGGTCTCATTGCGAGCCGACCTGCCCACCTTTTGCTCCTTCCTCATGAATGGCATAGGGCTAACTGGTCACCAAGCCAACATAATGACCTACATTTTGACATCACACAACATTTCCTAAGCATACACAAAGGATCATGGTTCCATGTGTGAAATAAACAACTCTACCAAGGTTATGGACACCTGTCGGTAGCAGAGCACTGTTAATGGTATTGAAGTCATATTATTTACACCAATAAGTAGTTATTAGCACCCTTGTATTTCTTATACGTTAGTAATCAATTATATATTATCTCTCAAAACCATACAATGCATGTATATATATTATCACCAATCATGAAAAACAATTGAAAATGACCACACGAGACTCTGTATCCATGGAAAATGTCCTATCCCCAACCTCACATCATATCACCTCAGTCTCTTACGTATTAAGTGACCCAACTCTACTCCTTGATTTCGGTAATTTGCTACTTTTGTAAACATGGCATATTACCATACACTGTTCCTTAAGGACTCTGTTTCAGAACGGGCATTGCTCCTTTATTTGATGGCCAGGACATCTTATCAAATTGCAGGGGGGAGGTTAGCCTCATCATTCCCTGGATTATGTGTCACATCACTATTCGGGAAGCTGTGTACTAGGGTATAGCACGGCTCAACGGTATACTATATTTTTATTTTTTTGCATGACTTGTTGTTCATATGCCATTTCCATTATATACTCTGCAACATTAGATTTTGAGCGAGTCTTGTGTTTGTTAGCCTCTCTGTGTTTCAACAGTGTGAACAACTGCCATTCCATTGAGAGTTTACAACGAAACCATAAGCATGGGAGGAAGATCGATTTGGAGAGAACCACATGTGTTAACAGTCTTTGTTGCTACCCAGGAAATCCTTCTAAGAGCAGGGTGGCTGACTTATCTCAACCGCTTGTAGGAGTCTAACGAGACTGTGGCAATTGAATTCTTGTAGAACTTGCAAGAGGATCAGTGCACAGTAAGGGGGAGACGCATAACAGTCATCGATGACATAATCGCAGAAGTCCCGGGACTGCCAGTAGCTGGACCTTTATGGACGATAAAGGAGAGATTGTAGAAGATTATAGAAATCTTCCAGGACAAAGGCCAGAGCCTGACAATTAGAGGAAAGGGGGTTCTGCTAGCAGCATTGGGAGAGTCGTGGGTTAAATTGGCGAAAACCATGCAAAGATACATCACTTGTGAAGGAAAAAAAGACGTGGTAAGACCACGACATCTTAAACTCTTAGCTGTACTAAAACAAAAATTCTTTGTAAATTTACATTCATTTCTTAATTTGTTACTTCATGACGTTGCGTAGAATATAAAAAAGGCACAGCATGTATAGTCAGTTGTTAGTCATCATGGGTTGATTCGGTTAATACTCAGCCATACCTTACCCAGCAGAAGAGCAGCTGGGAAGAGATAATTCCGATGATAAATGGAGGATTGACCACCCCATCCCCAAAACGTAAACATGCTGCCAGTACACCCGAGCATCTAGAAAAATGTAAACATGCCAACAGTACACCTGAGCATCTAGAAAAACGTAAACATGCCACCAGTACACCTGAGCATCCAGAAAAACACAGGAAGTCATTCTGGCTAGCACGACTACGAGGGAGGCTGGAGAAGTCCCAAGAAAACACCAGCTAGCCAATAGAAATAGGAGATGAGAAACCCCCATGATGAGAGGGGGAAGATGATGTGAATGGAATGCAGGAAGAAGAAGAAGAAGAAAAGGAAGAAGAAGTCGAGCAATTAGAAGAAGAAGGAGAAAAAGGAGAAGAAGCCGAGCAATCAGAAGAAGGAGAAAAAGAAGAAGAAGCCGAGCAATATAAAGAAGAAGAAGACAAAGAAGAAGAAGCCGAGCAATCTGAGCAGGAGGAGGAAATGGAATAGCAAGGAGGTAGCCCATTGTAGGACCCATTAGAAGAAGATGAATTGACCAAAGTCTTGGCCAATATGGGCAAATATGGCCAACCTTCCAGTCCATCAGACCTCCATGCCAAAGAGAAACCTCAGGAGGAAAATGCACCCAAAGAATCACATGCATAGGAGGCAGAAGAATATAATCTGCCTGTTCATGATGAAAATATTACAAGAGATGCTAAACAGGAACAATCTGTTCCTAACCAGAAGACACCAGAAGAAATTCCGGAGGAAACAGGGGCATAAAAGGAGGTTGCCCAGGAAATAACAGAACCAGTTAGGGTTCTTGCCTCGAAACAACCAGAGCAGAGCAATAAAGAAACACCCCAGAAGAAAATCAGGGAATTAGTCACAGTCCAGGGCGCAGTGAACAGCTTACTGTTCCTTCTAAGGAAATTGCAGAAATTAGGGAATTGCTAAAGGAACATCAGAGATTACTGAATATAATAGTCCAGCTCCATCAACAAATTAGGATTCTAAAAGCAAGGAAAAGGGTAAAAAGGACTTCGGGAAGGAAGAATGCAACCACTCCAGCAAAACCCCTCAAGACAAAGGGGCGAAGGACTAGACTCCATCTTGTTGATCAAAACCCTGTCGAAAACTAGGTTGTTGTTCCAATTGAAAAGCAACAACAATGGGCTGATATCCATGTTAAGATAGAAATGGATGAGGTCTTGACCTGTCATAAGGAAATTCAGACGGAGGCACCACCTTTGGGAGTGATAAGAGTCATGAACTCAAAACAACGCAATGGGGAAGTTTAGGTAAAACTCCCCGCCTCCACTGCCACATGGGAAAGAGATCCAAAAACAGTAACCCTACGAAAGGATTTGAAGCAAGCTCAGCAGTCAATAGAAGAGCTTAGAGAGAAAACGGTCCCTCGAGAAAAGTATGAAGAGCTACAGCAGCAGCTTAGGAATGTCAATCTATTCGAAAGCCAGGCATTTGAAGGGTGGCGAAGGGAACAAGATAAAGTTGCGAAGGTAACTCGTAGGTTAGATATAGTTATCAAGCAGATGGATACCTTATGTTATTTATACAATGATGTCCTAGCATGTAGAGCCCCTGCTAAGAATTATGCCTTGTTTTTAATGGAAAGATATTTGCAATTGAAAATAAAGGCTGTTAAAGCAGGTGCTCCCATACAAATTAACACCATCAATGATTTTATAAACTACTGTAAGCACTACGGGGTAAAAGTTCAAAGACTACTATGTGAGTTTTAGTTGCATAACCTTGTATTAGAACAGGAGACCGAGCTGAAGCCTGGCCCTTTTGTTGGGGATATCCAATTATAGGCATTTATTTCATTTGGGGTTAATCAAATTAAATGGTTCAAAGCCTATAATGCTTTCCAATGACAAGAAAATAGATTAGATTTATGGATAAGAGCTGAGTCTAGGGATCCAGTACAATTGTGGAGAAAACATAGAAACCTCATGACGACTCCAGGTGTAATTGAAGCATTAGGACCCATGCATGAGGCACTCATTCAAAAAGGATTAGAATATTTTTTCTCTACCAAAGACCCTGCCATTGATGCAGCTAAATTTCGACATCAAATCTCTAATCCGAATATCCAGATTAGGGAACCATTTAAGTATGAGAATTTTAAATTAGCTACCAGCCACTTGCACCTTCATGGCGAAATCATTTTGAGGGCAGGACCATCCTAGTTAGGATATAGGTTCCAGAGTCCAATTATTTGGTACCCTGCACCTGGATACCAAGCCCTATATGAGATTCCTGAGGGTGAGACAGGCCATTTCTTTGAATACTTAGTTACGTATCATGGCTGTAGGCCTTCACATGAGATTCCATCTCTAGCCTACTCACTCACTGACTTACACGTGAACTACAATGTTTTCATGATGGCATGAAAAAGGGTAAGCAGGGGGGTGTGTGGAGTACTAAAGAAGGTATGTTTTTGATAATTATTTCAACATCTTTTCATTAGAATTTACAAACCTTGTTGCATCATGAACTTGGAAAATGATAAAGAATTGTAATAAAACATGTGAGATTAATATGCAAGATGAAAACGCTGACAATTGTCATTTCCTTATGCATGAAGGAGGAAAAAAGAGAATTTGTCGTTCCAAAGGAAAGGACAAGGACGGGTTAACCGATGTCCCTTTGATGAGAGACTCTATGCAAGCAAGGCAAAGCAAATCAAAGCGAATCAGCCTGGGAAAGGAAGTGGAGATATCAGCTCGGTGCAGGAAAGAAAAGAAATGACTGAGGAGTAACGGTTCATTGTTTTATCTATTTCTACACTTAGATATCTCCGCCTTCACCCTTATAAAAGGGGCAGCACTGTTAGCTCAAAAGAGAGAGTTGGATATTGTTATGTTTATGTAATTTCCTTTTAAGATCAAAACTTTGATCATCGAGTCTCGTTAAGAACTGATCTATTGTAATTTCACTTTATGTATTAATACAAACTTGGTTACTATTTTGTCTTTGAGTCTGGAATAACTTCAAGCGGTGTACCCCTGGAGGCTAAGGGCCCGGCCCTGGAGGAAACTTTCTCTTGTACCATTACGAGTGGTTTTTACGTGGTTTTCTTATCGAAGTTATTTGGTAATATAATGTGTTTTGTAAGTTTACATCACGTCCTCTGTTATGTTTAATTTATTAAGATTTTTAAAGACAGAATTATTGTATTGACTTTGCATCGTAATCATTGTTCCTTTAAGTGTTGATATAATATTGCTAGTGTTTACAGAATAATGTTGTTGTTCCATTATAGAGCCTTTGTGCTATGCAATTGTTCATTAACATTACGGAATTCATCTTGGAAGTTATGGTCTTTGCGATTGTAGGATTTATAACCAATTTTGTTCTATTTTGAAATGCAGTCGTACTCTTTCTAACTGAGGTGATACTTGGATCAGATTACTATTTAAGTGTCTTGTGTGTATATATGGTCTTTAAGCATTGTTCTATAATTCATCAGTAATCATCGATGTTCCATTTTGGTGTGTTATTCTATCTACCTTTAAGTGTGAAGGATTGCCACTTGATTCCTATAGATTATAATTAGTACATTCGATCTTACAGACTAAGGTGTTACTGGTGGAAGAAAGGTGGAGAAGTGGAGATAGAGGTTGGATGAGAGTGTGAAGAGGTCTAGGACCTAGTAAATGATTCCTGGGAGTGAATAAGGTGATTGGGTTTGTTCAAGGCTAGAGGAAGCAATGTTGCAAAAGAATGTAGAAATTTGGAGGGTTGATGGTGGAAGAAAGGTGGAGAAGTGGAGATAGAGGTTGGATGAGAGTGTGAAGAGGTCTAGGACCTAGTAAATGATTCCTGGGAGTGAATAAGGTGATTGGGTTTGTTCAAGGCTAGAGGAAGCAATGTTGCAAAAGAATGTAGAAATTAGGGAAAAGTGAGAAAATGTA
Source organism: Pinus taeda (assembly GCA_000404065.3). NCBI lineage: Eukaryota > Viridiplantae > Streptophyta > Pinopsida > Pinales > Pinaceae > Pinus > Pinus taeda. The sequence continues at coordinate 134,321 of APFE031317227.1, read as the reverse complement.
GCAAATGAAAGGAAGGAATCTGAGTTAGAGGATGGAGCAGGCTGTATTGATGGAGGAAGGGTAGGCAAGGAGGTATCACAGGTGCTCTGCATGCTATTTTCCAAAACTGATCAAACGAAGACTGGGAAAACCAAAGATCTAGCTACTTTAACCTAATTTGACCTAAATACCAGAAATCATGATGGAAAAACGTTTATTGGCATAAAATCATGTAAGACAACTATGAAAATGAAGAAAGAATGGATCTAAGCATGAAATCACATCCGGTACCAAGTTTTGCAACTAAGAATCTAACACTAGCAATTGCATGGAGAAGTAAGAAGAGTGTTTTTGTGGTAGCAAGGACACCTTGGTCTCAGCTCATTGTCTTGAGGAGGGAGAGGTGAGATCAAGGGTTTCTTGATGGTATTTTTTAATATGTTTTTTGTTACCACCCTATAAAATCAATCTGAAACATGAATAGCTATTTTAATCATAAAAAATGACATAGGTAACCAAGCAAAATTTTAATCTACTAGCAAAAATTATTCTATAAATATAGAAAAAACATATAACAGTACATAGAGGAGGCCCTGGCACTTGGGTTAGGCCCAACCCCAAGAGCTATAGGCTCCTAAGAAGAAGCTCAGAGCTGATGCAAAATGAAACTGATCTCCATTACTCAGAAAATAACCATGTCACAAAAATGTTTTACAGCAGAAGCTCCAAAATGAGCTAAAAAACAGAGCAGCAATAAAATTTTAAATACAAATGTTCCAAAACTAAACTACAAAGGTTGGAAACCTTCCTTCCTATGCAGTACGAGGACCTCCAATAGCCCTCCTTAACTCAAAGGGCTTAGCTGCTCAAACTGCAAGTAATCAGTCACTTTACAAAAAGCTCCTCGACTGCCCTTGGGAATCATCTTTGGTGGCCTGTTGAACTCTGAGCTGATAGTGGAGAATTCGAGGAAGGAGCCATTTAGTGCAGGAGACACCCTTCCTAAAAATACTTAGCCTTATTCCCTTGTGTTTGGCTATCAACTGGCTCATAAATGCTTGACCTTGGTCCAAAAGTTGTCCAAAAATCTGCAATAACCACGTATTAGACTTCATGGTCAAGTGACTATTCTCATTCATTCAATTAACATAAATATACTCATAAGCATGCTTAAACTATGAATAATGGTGGATTAATCTAGAATAATAGGCAATAATGAGCCCAATAAGTTACCCACTTTTGGGGCTCATCAAGAAGATAGAAAGTGATTCTAGTACATAACTACAAAGAAACTGAAAGATCTAAATTTGAGTTGCAATAGCGAGCATAGTCACAATAAAAGGGATAGCAAGAAGACATTTCTCCATCCATCTCTATCTTCTTGCTAAAGATCTTCTCATTCCCTCAAATAATTCTCATGTAGTTATGAGATTTTTTTGTAAACAATTTTTTTATAAATACTTCACAAAACGAACTAATTAGTCTGGATTAAAATACATTTCTGTAGACATTTTATTTTTGAGCCAAGGAGCTATTGTACTCAAGGCTGGAGTGGTTTTGCTAGATATGAAATAAAGACAAGGAAATTTCACTGGATTCTTGTGCACAGTTGGAAAATATACGTATTATCTCTCCATGTTTAAATATTGTTTTCTCTTCATGTTATAAATATTCATATGTGTATCTACAAAATCTTAAAAGCAAACAAGGAATGATATCATCAGAATTAGATTAAGTGCCCTCTGTTTTAATTGTTTGCTTTCTTTATGTTTTCTACTAAATTGCCTTGGTTTGGGAATTCTTAATTGCTCCCTTACTTCCGTGGTTTACCCCACCTTTGGTTCATAGTAAAGGATTCTTCATTGCCCTTTGCCTTGGTTAGGACTACTTCATCCATTTAAACCTACATATTTTATTTTTTTATGCTAGCATACCCTATGGACTCTTACCTTAGTGATAGATCAGATATAGTTAAGCTTTCTTGATTGACTTCATAGCCCAATGGCCTGAATACTTGTTCCTCCCATCTGTTTCCTTAATTCCACCACCCAATCAAAACAAAACACCTTAAGCACTAATAACTAGCCTGAAATCTACCCGAAAAAAAGATAAACCATAAGGAGAGGGCCCTCTCTGGACATAGGTTGGCTAGAACCCAAGTCTAAAAGATTAGGTGTTTGGTTACCTCAGACCATTCCTTCTTTGATAAATTCTAAGGAAAAAATATGAGTGATAATAGGCCAAATTAGTTGGTGATTGGGTGAAGCGACAGTCATCAGATCAAGAGATAGATTGACGGTGCAGAGTTTAAGGTGATAAAGCGATCAGGTGATGCGACAACCATCATATTTGGTAGGGTAGATTAGCAGTGGAGATTGGAGCATGAAAGGAAACATGTGGAAATGATGAATGGGTTTGGACGATGGTAACCTGTATCTCGTGTGTCGTCAAAACCATAAATGGTTTTGTAAGATTTTGTGTGATTAGCCTCCTCGACTGACATGTAGCATTAGGAAAGTGCCCATATCATGTTCCCTCAGCCTGATAATGGTCAGATGTAAATCCATACGATATCGTGATATGGCCATTGGATCTAGTAAGGAAGATCTACAGTGGGGATGTGACTGAGTAGGTTGGTGAGTGGGTACGTGACAACCATCAAATCTGACAAGGAAGATCGACAGTGGGGATTTGAAGGGAAAAAAAGTCAAATGTGAAAAGTGGTTTTGAGTAGTGATTGGATTATTTTGCTTGTGAAAGGTGTTTTACTGGTAAAATTATTTAAAAATAAATTATCGGCTCCTGCGCAAGAGTTTTGGGCCGAAGGAGAATTACAATATGAGTGAGGTCTTAGGAGGAGGGTGCAGGGACAGATGAACAAGAAATGAGTGAATGATCATGAAACGAACCAAGAAACGACATGTTGAACCATGTGATTGCATTAAATGACAAACACTATGAAAACCAAAACCCTATCTTTTTGGGGTTGTTGTAGGGTTTCGTCCTCACATCATGGTCCCAAAGGGAGGAGGTGAGGTCAAGACACCTGTGAGCATCTTGATGGATCTTTTCTTTTCCAACCTACTGATTAAATGAAAGCATAAATGGAACAAATTGAAACATGGTTGTTGTATTCTACCTTGTTGTAATGGACTACAACTATTCAAGTAAATGATAGGAAACAAGAAACTACTTCAATAAATGAGCAGGAAACCAGAAATCTGTGTTGAACCACTGTAATGAAACTACATCTATTTAACCAAATGAACAATCAAACTGTGCATATATGCTACTGGTCTAATGGAAATGAACTGCTTAAGAAGATGAACAGACTGTAGGAATCTATGCTAGAATACAATACAAGAAATAGGAGCTTTCATTGTTAGAGTTAGTCCCTAACCCAAGAGCTTTAGCCCTCTGAGTTAACTTAGTGCTCGCTCAAATCAAAACTCATCTTCATTATTAAATAACATTGTATTACATCAAATTTTTACAAGTCAAAAGGTATGAATACTTGCTAATTGACTGACTGATTTTTGGTTAACTGCCTAAACAAATGAAGGTCCTAAGCCTCTCTAATTATACATATAAAGTCTCAGCGGCTTCCCTCAAAATTAGGGAGGTACAACTCCCAACTTAATGGTAACTTGTCCTTTCACTTTCACTAGCTCAGCTGCCTTCTAGTAGTTAGGATACTTTTACTTCCAAATGCTTCGCTATCTTTTAGTACTCCTGGTTTGATTGTGTGTACTTTTAGCTCACGGAGGGATATTTGAATGGATGGGTAGTAAAGGAGGAGTATTTACCTCCTGTAATTCCTCTCCCTTTTCTCATCCGAGTTTTTATCAAGCTCTTTTACCATAGTTCCTTGATTTTACCTTTTATTCCTTCATTACAAGTACATTAGACCACAAAGGAAAATATCCAACTCTAACTCAACTCACAAGCAAAATATAATCAAAGCTATGCAATAAGTTGTCAAAATAGCTTGTTTGGCTAAGCTAGGAGGTGAATTAAGGCCCATATAATTACTCAATGATGAGACTCATCCTCACCCCCCTATTAAAAGTTTTGCTCATCCTCTGAGCAACTTAGTGGCTCTTGTAGCCTTTTTGAAATCTCATGCTTCTGTTGTGGTCTTCTCTTCTTATTTATAGTAATGTGCTTTCCTTTCTCCTTCTCCCCACTGATATTCTTTGATCTTCAAGCTATGTGGCAGTGTGGAATCTATTTTAGTAGGCATATATATTATCATTTATTTATCATCCTAAATAGATCCTCATAATGTGTACTTGATTTCCCTTAAACAAAAAGATATTAAGTGTTAGCTGAGGATTACTTGCAATTAGATGTTGATTAGGGCCATAGGGTTTTATTGTTTAGATGATTCTCTATCCATGAGGCCACTTAGCTTTTTTGTTTCTTGCTGCTCTTTATTTTTTTCTTTCAATGCCTTCTTCCTCTTCTGTTTCAACATCGTGTTTCTTTGTGTTCTTCTTCATCATGTCCCTTTGTATTAGTTTTTTATGTAATCCATCTCCTCCCATCTAGCTCTGTATCTGTTTTTTCTTGTTTTGTCTCCTCCTTACTGATAGAATGACTAACATCATAGATGAAGGTATTGATGTCATCCTCTACTGCTAAGTCATTGAACACTTTCCATGTTATAGGGATTCTGAGGTTTTGGAGGGCAGAGCATTTTTAGAGGAAATTGACCACCTTTTTAATCACAAACCAGCTACCTCTTAACCTTTACAACCTCTAATCAAATGATGCAGATAAGTGAGTGAGTAGGATACTTAGCTATGGCCTTAATGCCACGCTGCAAGTTTCAAAGATCAGAGGTGTTGTTGATGGTCATTCTTCTTCCTCCTCTATTGTCTGTTGATGGTTTCTTGACTGCAGATCTCATGCTGCTACTACTGTTGTATGGCCATCTTTTTTCCTCTTTTTCTATCTACAGTACAGAGGGAGTAGGAGTAAGTGTCAAGGCATGGATGATGATAATGGACGAGGTGATTCTATGGAAAACACTATCTTCTATCGAAATGAAGTAGTGAAGTGAAAAAAATAATGGAATTTAAGGAGGGATGCATGGTAAGGAGTGGGGGAGATGAACATATGTGAGGTAGGGCTCCCTTTGGATCTTCTCTTTGCTCCTTGATTTTCTTTGTCATCCTCCTGTAAGCAACAATTACCTTTTTTCTTTTTCTTTCATTATTGTAAGTTTTGGGAAACAGCTAGGCTACCTCAGAGATGTTTTCACCCTAGGTATCCAACCCTAGGTTCCTCAAGGAAGGTTTTCACCCAGGGATCTTTTTTTCTTTCCTTTTTTTCTCATCTTTGGGCTACCTCATGGAGGTTTTCAACCCAAAGATGGCACTCAGGTGCCCCATGAAGGTTTTCACCTAAATCCTTATTCTGTTTTTTCTTTCTTTTTCAGTGGCTTGGTCAGGGATGAGCTGAAACTTGCTCCACCATCATCAACGTCTTATTGATGTTGTCAATGAACTCTTGTTTTGATGAAGGCCTCTTGTATAATTTCAATATGTGCCCATTAACAAGCAATGGAATGGCTTCTTCAAATATAGTCATGATTCGCACTGAACCATTGTCATGGCATCTTTCCACCACATATGGTTTGAGCCATGTTGTTCTTAGCTTGCCCTTGAAGTCCTTATACCTTGAATCATATAATAGTGCCCAGTCTCCTTCTTGAAATAGCTTCTCCTTGATAGGATTGTCATGCCAGATGTTTCTCTGGAGCTGAATTATATCTCTATGGAGGAGGGCCTGCATTTTGAATTCATCTAGGCCATTCAAATGGAACAACATTTCTTTTGTGCATGAGTCAGATCTAAATCTAGTTGGGTTGCCATCCTCAATGTGTTATAATAGACAACAAAGCATTTTTTCCATAGACCATCTCATAGGGTGTGAATCCAATGGTTGTCTTCCATGTTGTATTATAGGCCCAACTGGCCTCAATTAGTGTCTTTTCCCAGTCATTTCTATTGTTGTCCACTACCTTGGTCAGGATGTTCTATAGTTCTCTATTGGTCATCTCCACTTGCCCATTAGCTTGTGTATGATAAGGAATGGAGATCCTATGTTTCATCTTGTGATGCTTGAGCAGTTCTTCGATCATGCTAGAGGTGAACTTGCTACCTTAGTTTGTGACTAGTTCTCTAGGGTACCCAAATTTGTAGAATATGTTCTCCCTTAGGAACTCATCCACCTTTTATTTTGTTGCTGCCTTGATTGCTTTGATTTTTGCTCACTTAGTTCGATAATCAGTGCCCACAATGAAGTGTTTTTTTTGCTTTGAAGGAGGGTTGATCAGCCAAATGAATTCAATGCTCCACTTGTCAAATGGCTCGAAATTCACTTGAGGCTATAGGGGAATTTCATCCCTTGGAGTTGGATTTCACATCCCCTAGCACCAATCACACTAACTAACATATTTTTTCACATCCTGATGAAGAGAAGGCCAATAATAGCCTGCTTGCAACACCTTCAATGTTGCCCATTTTGCTGCAAAGTGACCTCCAAAAGACCCATCATGACATGTCAGAAGCATGTGAAAGACCTCCTCTTCCCTTACAGATCTTCTCAAGATTTGATCTGGACCAAGTTTGACTAGATTGACCCCAATCCAAGTGAAGGGGGCACTCTTCCTTATTATCTTGCTTTTCTCTCTGGAGGGTAGGTTTTTTGGGAACTGTGTTGACTCCAAATAGTTTTATATATCAGAAAACCATGGGGAGAGCACTGAAATAGAAACCAAATGCCCATCTAGGAACTAATCACCAACCATTCCTTCTTCACCTGCAAACAGATTCATTCCAGACAAAAATTCAGCAACAACATTTTCTTTACCAGGCCTATCAACAATAGTTAAATCAAAATGTTGCAATAAGAGTAACCATATTATGGTTCTAGCATTTACATCTGGGTTGTTCATTAAATATTTGATTGTAGCATGACCAGTATGCACAAATGTTTGATAGCTTGTAATGTAATTCCTAAACTTGTTCCATGAATGCACAAAAACCAGGAGTTCTTTTTCTATCACAGTATAGTTTAGCTCAGCCTTTGAGATATTTTTACTGATAAAATAGATTGCATAAGGCAGTTTCTCTTCTACCTATCATAAGGCTGCTCCTATGGCTTTATGTGAGGCATCAACATGAATGTGAAGATGGAGGGCACAATTTGGGTCTCTAAGCATCCGTGCAGTGGTTACCTTAAGGAGAGGCTAGCTTGCCGAAGTCTTTTATGAATCTTAAGTAATATCTAGCTATCCCTAAGTATTTCTACTTTTCTGGACATGGGACCCTTTGGATGACGGCTACCCTACTTCGGTCTGTTATCATTGAAAGGATTTCAAAGAAAAAGGGTAAGGTAAGGAAGAATTGGTCTTGGTCATTCTCATTTTTTTGTTTAAGGAGTCTAAAACATAGGATAGAGTCTTGTTCCCTTTGTTAAATTTGGTCAACAATCTTGCTTTACCCACCGTTGGTCCCACATTTATTCAAAGTTTCATGTGTTAAGGCTGTTTCAAAAATCACATGCGCTACGAAATCAACTACGAGTTTTCGTAGCGTAAACTCACAAAAACACACTATGTGCGCTACGAAATTGTTGTAGCTGCATATTATAACTCAGTTGACCAATTTTGAGTGACCAAGGGGAAATCTTTTGGAAAGGGAATTTCATAAAAGGATCATTTACAAAGTGCAAACATCCTTCAAGGGTAAAACAAGCAGAGGAAAGATATATATGAACTCTAAGCTATTTGTTCTAAAAATGGTCACAACTAGCATTGTTCATGCTATCTCAAACAACTTTGAAAAGGTTTCCCTTCACACATGTATATGGGAAAGGTCTAAAGTACATGAAAACATGGTATTCCAATACATTTTCGTGTAATCAAAGAAGGATGGCAGGGATAATTGATTTCGAGTATCCTTGTGGAGACCAAAAGCAAAAAGGGAGGAACTTTGTCCCCTTGTTTTTACCACTCAACTTCTAGAAGAGTTTTTGAGCAGTTAAAAACTATTTTCTGCGTCGTGAAAGAGGTTTTCATTCCTAAGATACTGAATTACACAAAATTCTTCCACTTTCTTCAAATCCATTATGATCTGGGAGAAATGAAGGACCAAAATTGCGCTACGAAACTGTTGTAGGTGATGTTTTTCACAAGTATGTTTTTGCTGTTTTACACCTATTTTTCAAAGACATGTTCTGGGTGGTAGGGAAGGTGTTTCAAATAAAAAAGAGAGATTTTTTTCAGCATGGATTGGTTCACAAAAGGCTCCTTCATTTTTTCCAAATATTTTTTTTGTGACAAGTTATGAGCTCTGTCCCAAGACCTATTTTTCAGCCACAACAGAGCAAGGAACAACCTCCTAGTTTCCAGGAACAGTAAAAGGATGAGTTTTCAAGGCCAAGCTAGAGGGTTATGAGCACTATAAAATTCGAATTCATGGAGTTATGGGTGTCATAGGGAGTGTTTAATTCCTAGATAATGTTGTTTTATTCATAATGAGGAGTTACACTCCTATTTGTTTTAGGTCTCTAGGACTGCCAGTTAATAGTCAGTTTCATTTAATAATTAGTTTTAGGTGTCAATAGGTGTCATAGTAGGTGGAATTCGAATTCCCCTCATGCTAAGGGAGGAATTGAGTTATGTAAAGAGCTCTATATATAGGAGAAGAGCTGATGTAGAAATGGTCGGAAATTTTCAGGGAAAGGCTCATATTGTGATATTGTCGAAGATTATGTTTTTATGAATGCAGGCTCTGGCTTTTCTTCTCGGGATTCAAATGGAGTTCAATGGTGGCTTGGTTATGTTTGTCCTTATTTACTTATGTGTAGTAGTATGAATGTATGGTACTTATAACTCATTGACATGCTCTAACTTCCTTCATTCATTCATGGACTGTGTTTTCCTACATGTCTCTATATGTTAACTGATATATTGAACTTTGATGCCCTGACTTCCATGTTTAGCTAATACTACTATCATACTAAAATTTTCTGACTCCATAAGCCCAATGGATGTTTGTTGATTGTGTTTCAACCAGTTACACTTCTTCATTTGTTCAATAGAGTTAGCCATCTAATCCATTATCAATATCATTAATCACTTGAGATAGCCCTCTCAGGTTGAGGAGGCTAAACCTCAGCCAAATGAAAGAGTTACACAAGGCCTTCCTAATCAGCAGCCTATCAGGTCAAGGTTTCGTGATAAGATTTTGGTGCATCTACCAGGAACCTAAAGATTAATCATTCTCGATATCAGGAGCTGAACTTCTGAAGGTAGCAGGAGGTCAGACATCTTTTTGAGGTTGCAAATCTACCTTGGCGACTCCACACATCAAATAACAAATTGGAAGGTGACTCCACTGCTAGAAGATCAGTAGCTTGATGAAGTTTCAAAATGAGTTCCACTGCAAGAATGAATGCCAGGTATGCCCCTATGAATTGGTCCCATATCCCCGGTTTTCCAAATCCTATGCCAAAGGTTGATTGGTTAGAGGATATTCCAATATTCAAAGGTGAAAAGAAGGACAATGCTATTCTTCATTTGGTTAGGTTCCATATGCATGTACGCAGTCTTAAGGTTCAGTTCCGTGAAGATTGTCTCATGAGGATGTTTATGACCACTTTAGAAGGAAAAGCATGGTCTTGGTATAAAAGTTTGGAAAATGGTTCAATATATTCACTTGCTAATTTTCATGATGAATTCTATGAGATGTATAAAGAATGTCATCCCTCCTTGTTTTTGGTCCAAGATTGTTGTAAACATTCTTTGAGTCTTATTCAATATTTGGAGGATTGCTATGATGATGATGAATTTATGGATGAAGAAATTTTAGAGGCTCTTCATAAAAATGCATTTGAACACCAAGAAGAAAATATAACATCCCATGAAATGCAACATGAAAATCAACAGGCGTTTACTTATGAAAACCATGTTCAATCCTCTGATATTGATGTAGAGATGCATCAGACTTCTCAATCTTCAAATCATAATGAAGATGAAAATGATTGCACACAACAAGAAGAAATACTGGAAGAAAATTTTTATAACCCTCAGGTAGAGGAAAGGGATCTTTAATTTTGTAACTCCTTGCAGCAGCTTACATCAATGAATGATCACAATAGTGAGGAAAATTACATTGTCTATGGGAATCATGCAGAAAGGTAGTTGGATAGCACATCAAGGGAATTTTGTGTGGCTGAGGATCAGTTGTCCGAAGAGATAGCATGCTATGATGATTATCAAAATAACCATGTTCTCTTTGACCCTATAAATGAATACATGACAAAGTTTTGCACATCAGTATTTCATTTTAATTTGCATTATGAAGATCATATACATTATAAGTTGATTTGGTCATCTCACTATCATGGTTATTTTGAGCTTGAATGCAGTCAAGAGATTCAAGTGTCAGATCACGTCGATGACTGGCTTCATTGGAAATTTCATGTTCCTTGAGCTACAAATGGAGATTGCAACCAATAGGGTAGGTAGGTAGGAAAATTCAAATAAGCTCAAGGTTGACTGAGAATTTTTTCAATAGATATAGACTTCTTTCTCATACAGTGATCATCAAGCTTAAGCCCAAGGGTGAAGGCCCAAGAAGCTTAAAGGGGATTCTTTTCAAACAAATTTTCGTTTATCATAAGAGGATAAGGCACTGGAACTGCAGGTTCTTAGTGTACCACAAGGGCCCACTATCCCAAGTGGAGCCACCGTTATCAATGAAAATATTTCAAAGAAAAAGGGTAAGGTAAGGAAGAATTGGTTTTGGTCATTCTCATTGTTTTATTTAAGGAGTCTAAAACATAGGATAGAGTCTTGTTCGCTTTGTTAAATATGGTCAACAATCTTGTTTTACCCACCATTGGTCCCACATTTATTCAAAGTGTCATGTGTTAAGGTTGTTTCAAAAATCACATGCACTACGAAATCAACTAGGAGTTTTTGTAGCGCAAACTCACAAAAATACACTATGCGTGCTATGAAACTGTTGTAGTTGCATATTATAACTCAGTTAACCAATTTTCAGTGGCCAAGGGCAAGTATTTTGGAAAGGGAATTTCATAAAAGGATCATTTACAAAGTGCAAACATCCTTCAAGGGTAAAACAAGCAGAGGAAATATATATATGAACTCTAAGCTATTTGTTATAAAAATGATCACAGTTATCATTGTTCATGCTATCTCAAGTAGCATTGAAAAGGTTTTTCTTCAGACATGTATATGGGAAAGGTCTAAAGTACATGAAAACATGGCAGTCCAAAACATTTTTTTGTAATCAAAGAAGGAGAGCATGGATAATTGATTTTGAATATCCTTGTGGAGACCAAAAACAAAAAGGGAGGAGCTTTGTCTCCTTGTTTTTAATAGCCAATGTCTAGAGGAGTTTCTGAGGAGTTAAAAACTCATATCTAAAAATTGAAAGAGGTTTTCATTCATAAGATACTGAGTCACAAAATCCTCTTCCATTTTCTTCAAACCCATTATGATCTGGGAGAAATGAAGTACCAAACTTGCGCTATGAAACTGCTGTAGGTGTCGTTTTTCACAAGCATGTTTCTCCTGTTTTACACCTATTTTTCAAAGATACATTCTAGCAGTAGGGAAGATGTTTCAAAAAAACAATAGATGTTTTTGTTCCACATGGATTGGTTCACAAAATCCTCCTTCATTTCTGCTAAATACGTTTTTTGTGAGAAGTTATGAACTCTGTCCCAATACCTATTTTTCAGCCAGAACAGAGCATGGAACAACCTCCTAGTTTCTAGGAATAGTAAAAGGATGAGTCATCAAGGGCTAGCTGGAGGGTTATGAGCACTATCAAATTTGAATTCATGGAGTTATAGGTGTCATAGGGAGTGTTTAATTCCTAGATAAGGATGTTTTAATCATAATGAGGAGTTACACTCCTATTTGTTTTAGGTCTCTAGGACTACCAGTTAACAGTCAGTTTCATTTAATAATTAGTTTTAGGTGTCAACAGGTGTCATAATAGGTGGAATTCAAATTCCCCTCATCCTAAGTGAGGAATATTAGTTATGTAAAGAGCTCTATATATATGAGAAGAGCTGATGTACAAATGGTTGGAAATTTTCAGAGAAAGACTCATTTTGTGCTATTGTAGAAGATTATGTTTTTATGAATGCATGCTTTGGCTTTACTTCTCAGGATTTAGAAGGAGTTCAATGGTGGATTTTTTTCCTTATTTCCTTATGTACAGTAGCATGAATGTATGATACTTAGAGCTCATTGACATGCTCTAACTTCCTTCATTAATTCATGGACTGTGTTTTCCTACATGTCTCTATATGTTAACTAATATATTGAACTTTGAAGCCCTAACTTCCATGTTCAGCTGATACTACTATCATACTAAACTTTTCTGACTCCATAAGCCCACTGGATGTTTGTTGATTGGGTTTCAACCACTTACACTTCTTCATTTGTTCAATAGAGTTAGCCATCTAATCCATTATCAATATCATTAATCATTTGAGAGAGCCCTCTCAGGTTGAGGAGGCTAAGCCTCAGCCAAATGTAGGTTTGAAAGAGTTACAGAAGGTTTTCCTAATCAGCAGCCTATCAAGTGAAGGTTTTGTGATAACAAGATCCACCTATAGTTCTCACTAAGATATGGAATGACCTAGCACAATCCCTTCAGGCCTTAAGAATTCAGATTTTTTCGGTTTGAGGGATAGGCTCATCTCAATGCATTTGCGTAATACTTTGCCTAAGTTAGTTAGGAACTCTTGAAAATCGCAACCATAAGGTGTAAAATGATCCATGTAGATCTCCACAGCATCATGAACTAATTCAACAACAATACTTAGGATTTCTCTCTGGAAAGTGGCGGGACGTTGCATGGGACAAAAGGAAAGACTCTATAGGAAAAAGTACCCCATGGACCGATGCAAGTGGTCTTATCCTGGTCGTCTGGGTGGATTTGGATTTGGTTGTACCCATTGAATCCATTTAGTAAAGAAAATAACTTCTTCCCTACCAGGTCATCTAGCACTTGGTCAATAAAGGGTAAAGGAAAGTGATCCTTCTTTGTTGCCTTGTTCAATTCCCTATAATCAACACAAATCCTCCACTTACCATTTTTCTTAGGAACTGACACTAAAGGAGAGACCCAATCACTATAAGAGATAGGGTAAATAAACCCTGCATCTAATAGTTTCTGTAGTTCTTCTTTTACTATGTCTTTTAGGTCTAGATTCATTCTCCTTTGTGGTTGCTCGACTAGCTTGCAACCTTCCTTGATATATATGTGGTGAGTACACAATGAGGGGTGTACTCCCTTCACTTCCTTGTAGTTCCAAGCAAAGGCCTCTAGGTTCTCTTTCAACATGTTGCATAGCTATTCCTCTTCTGAGGTAGAAAGAGATGGATTAATCTTCAGGGTTCTTTCTCAACCAAATTCTATGGTTTTGACTTGGATTGGGTTGGAATCAGCCAAGCATAAGTCAATTGGATGATTGTTCAGTGTTTTTTTACTTCTTCTTCTACAGGTAATAAACTAGAAGTTGGAATTTGGAGCATGTGTTTAATTAAATCATCATCATCTTGTTGCTCTCCTCCTATGTTGGCTTCCAAATTATATAGTTCCACAGAATAAAGCTCATCTTCTTCCTCCTCCTGCAAACGAAAAGGTAAGCCCTCTTCTAGGGAGGGTTTAGTAGGAGGGTATAGGACTAATTGCTTGGACATATGCCAAATCTTAATGGTCATATTCCTAGCTTTGTGGCTAATATAAGCATCAACCGTGGGCAACCATAGCCTCCCAAGGATGACAGGGTGACTGGTAAGCTTAGCCTTGGGCTAGAGAAATAGGAAATCTATAGGGTACTCCTAGGAATCAATGGAGACCATCACATCCTCCACAATTCCCTCAAGGGTGACTGTGTAATGGTCTACAAGTTGTAGCACTGTTGTGGTCTTCCTTAATGACCATTCGAGATTCGAACATCGTGTCCTTGGCCATCACATTAATGACATCCCCAAGATTATTTAGAGTGTGTGTGACAATGGTGCCATTGATGTGGACATAAACTATTGGGATTCAAGGGTCTAATTATTTTGGACATATTACCTGCCCCAACATTAAGCCAGATAACTTCCCAATGAAGTTACTGGTAGGGGCATCCCTTTTTCTTCTTCCTAGATGCTTAAAGCACTTCTCGTTAATCAATTTATTATAAATAGGCACATCTTTGATTGCTTGGAGAAGGGGAATCTTTAGACATAGGTTTTCCTATTCTCCTAGAAGTTGAGTTTCTTCTAGGGTAGGTTGGCGTGGTTAGGCTAATCTTCCAAGAAAGGGTGGATTTGCTTTAGGGTTTCTTTCCTCTCTTTTTTCCTCAACCTCCTTATCTAGAGAGGGAGGTTGATTATTTAAGAGAATTCTCCCATACCTTAGATTGATCTCATGTATTTCAACAATGTAAGCTGGGTATGATGTCTCTCCACTGTATGTTTGTTGGGCCTGTCTATTGTTTGGGTTTGGATTTGGCTGGGCAGGCATCTGGGTTGCCTAGGTGGAGCACAGTGCAATAGTTGTGGTTGGGTAACTGATGGAGGCAATAGAGCTGGAACATTATTGAACTGGGGACCCCACCCCTCGTATGGGGTATTTCGCTGATGTTATGGCTCATTGTAAGGTTGAAATGAGTGGTTGTGTGGTTGGGAATGATATTAAGATGCATAAGACCAAGGAGGGGGTGTATAACAAGAAGGATAAGCAGGGGCTCCCCAAGAAGGTGTAGTTGTGGTTTGGTTAGATCTATGATATGCATAGGATGATCCTTGCATATCGTGCTAGAATGGTCTACGCCTAGGAGGTCTCCTTTGGTTAATGTAGAAAAGCTACTTAGTGACCCCTTTAGCTCCTTGGTATACAACTTTGAGTCCATGTAAGGAAGGGCACTTTTCTGTGGAGTGGTTTTCTTCATAGAATGAGTAAACCTCAATATAGTTGAATGGGAATTCATTCCTACGATGCCTTCTGGTGCACCTAGGACAGAATATGGCGAAGGTCCTCTCTGCTTCCTCTTCCTTCCTTCTGATATTCATGGTATCCAATTGCAAGGCAAGGGTTTTCACCATCTCACTTTTGAAGTCCTCCAACATATTTCCAATTTCACCCTTGATTGATGAGTTGGAAGACGATGAATTGGCCATAGGTTGACTACTTCTACCCTTGTTTCTAGTTTCCCTAGAATGTTTTCTAAATACAGTCTTGATGTCCTCATAGGGTAGTTGGTAGATATCTCCTCCTGGTAACATATGTAAGGTGTCTACGATATCCTCCCTTACTCCTCTAAGTAGGACCAACTTCAGTGACTCTGGATCAAGTGTGCACCCGACCCTTTTGTATCTGAGCTGGAATCTTTCTTCGTAGTCTTCTAGCGATTCATCATGGCCTAAGGTCATCCTAAAAATTTCATCTTTAGGGTCCTTTGGCCCACAATACTCCCTATATTTGTTGTTAAAGGTGTGTTGCATCTGAGCCCAAGTTGTTACAATACCTCTAGGTAAACCCATGAACTAGCAGAATGTTGCATGCTTGAGGGTAGATGGAAACATTTTCAACTTCTTCTCATCATCTATATAGTCATAGGTTCATCTGACAACAACAAACTCAAATAGGAAAGTGTCAAGGTCCTTTCTGGTTAAGCCATGGAAATGAGGTAGAGATGAGGGGCTTATGTTCTTCATTTTAGTGTCCCCATTGGTTTCCCTGATGGATAAGGCACTCGCAATTCTCCCTCTATCTCCTCTATCATTTAAGTGTTCAAGCATTGGTTCGATAGGAATGGGTTCTTCCTCTTCTTCTTCTTCCCCTATAGGTTCGTCGAATATGTCAGGTTGCTCACCTAAAGGGGTTTCCAATTCATCATTAGTGAAGAAGAAAGAAGGTTGACTGTTGGATGAGGTGGGGGTGTTTGGAAAGAATTTTCCTGAAGTATCCCTAATGCTATGAGGCATGAAAGGAAATTCTTTCAGGTTTTTGTGAGATTTTTCTTGAAATCTTGGAAGTAATTGCAGAAAGAAAATTGTTGATTAAATGAAAAACAACTAGCATAATGGAAACTACTTGCAGAATGAAATCGCTGATGGAATGAAAAACTACTAACAAAAGGAAATTACTTGCTGAATTAAAATTGTTGGATGAAACTAGGTTAACTTGTAGAATGGAAAGGAAAGAGATAATTTACAACATGAAAGAAAGAAACTAGGTTACTTTTGCAAAAATAAACTAATGGAAGAATGTTGGAAACTAGAAAATAGAAGAAAAAAGTAGTAAGTACTACTACACTGACACCTCCCTGATAATAGTGCCAAAAGTGGTGAGCCTAGGTATCGCAACAAGAATTCTACAACTCCCAGGGCTACCAGCTTTACTTATCAACCCAGGGTTCGTACAAACTTGGAGGTGACTGTGCTATATATATGAGTAGGAGTGAAGGTATTCCTTGTTGTCACTGCTCATCTAGCCAAAGACCCCAGGGGTTCCAAACAAAAATTCGATAGGGTTAGAAGAAGCTTGATTTTGATGGAAGGAGAGAAAACCTAATCTAGGGGAGAGCTATTCTACTATAGAAATGAATAAAACAACATGCAAGTCTAAATCACCAAAACCTAATTAATCATGAAAATAAATAGGCCATGCAGAATTGCTAAACAACACTAATCTAATGCTAACTATATAAGTTGCAGAAGTAATATAGCATAGAACTAGACTAAGGGGTGAACAATGGAAGCTAGGCTAAGTCTGTGTTTAGGTAGAAGAGCAGTCAGAGGTCAAAATATCAAAAAGAGGACGTAATGAGCAGTAGTGCATGAGGACCATTGGATTAGGTGGGGGAAGGGTAAATGAATGGTTAAGGTTAGACAGTAGGAGGGTATGTAGGCAAATCGACAGAAATTGTGGACTAACAGGATGGACAGGTGTGATTATATTATGGAGGTGATCAGTAGATGAACATGTTGTGGCCACAACTACCACCCTATTAAAACATGCTCTGATAGCAAATTTTAAGTGGGTCCCCTTTAAGCTTGATTTTTCACTTCCTCGAGTGATCTGTTTTCATCTCAGAAACTCTAGCTCTATGTTCGATTAACCCCTTAATTCTTAATGGTCAAGAACTCCCCTTGAAAAAATCTCTACAACATGATTTATTTATAACCTGCATGCTCGTTCACTCATCAGACCTTTCTCAATCGTCATAAGTGTCTTTGGTAAAATAGCCCTACATATATAATTGCCCCTACCCTTAGTATGGCCATTGATGCACTTAACACACAAAACCATCTATTGTACC
Organism: Pinus taeda; assembly: GCA_000404065.3. NCBI lineage: Eukaryota > Viridiplantae > Streptophyta > Pinopsida > Pinales > Pinaceae > Pinus > Pinus taeda. The sequence continues at coordinate 116,966 of APFE031317227.1, read as the reverse complement.
TCATTTTCCTTCATAAATATTTATAGCCGAAGTGCTTTGCAAAGCATACATAAATCATCCCTTTTCACTGATCACACTTCGCCTTGATGAAAGGGTGAAAGCTAGTTTATCATGAATAATTAAGAGCGATGAGAGTAAGTCCTCCACTGTATCACAAATGGCCAATTAGTCATATTATCAGAGGCATATTATGTTTCAGATTTGGGACCCATTGCGCATCACTATCGGCGGGGTCTGTAATCTATGTATATGGCGTACCATAACCACCTAGTCCCATCGATGATTATAAAACTAGGCGTATCACTTTTCAAGTCCAACCTTATGGCATGATACATAGGTTTTATGCTTATATCCTTGTGTTTCCTTAAAAACATTGAAGTCGGGGTTTTCCAAATGGAAGGGTAACATTGCAGACCCAAAGGGATCTATGAACCTTAACATATATGTGTTTCGGGTCCATAGCCCCATCACATATTGCATATCAGTGGGAGCCCGGGTCTTATGCACATATACATCGTGATTTTCCGGATCCGACGATATTATCAATTATATTTCATATATGTTTCGGATCTGGGGCTATATCACACATTGCTATCAACCTTGTCCCAAAGATTATATATATAGTGTGCCTCTGTCTGTCGGACCCGCTGACAATTCTGAATCTAGGCATATAATGTTTCAAGTCCAACCTAATGGTTGGACTTGTGCTTTCCTGTGTATTTATTTGTTTTCGAAAGATATTGAGGGCAAGGCTTTTTCAAAGGAAATCTAATAAGCATGATGTTGTGTGTAATGTGACATCAAGATGTTCCATTGTGACTCATTCGTGGCATGATGTTTGGCTAAATCAGGGGCCATTTTCTTTCATGATAGCTCCTTTTGATTTCACAACGCCTTATCATTTTTCAAGTTTCGATGATGGCGAGAGTTGTTCTTTAGCATTTCTGTCATATTTTATAATCACAGCTAATATGAATTATCTTTGCAGGTGAGTTTGAGTGGATCTAGCTGTAGATGAAGGCGATGTATGTCAGGATGAAGCCTCTGTGCTACCAGTGTCGGTATTGCAACACACAGTCTAATAAAGGGAAGACGGACTTCCATAGTGCATAATGAAGGGGCTTATATAGTTTAGTGGAAGCATTTAGGACAACGCTAATCCACCAAGATGTCATCATCGCAAGATACATTACAAAGCATGCCAGATGTCGGGATGATGGGAGCATCTTTAGTTTCTTTAAAAGAAAAGATATAGAATGATAGCCAATCCTCACAGGTGCTAAGAAATGATACACAGTCAGGACACCCTTGTTCCAAGGAGATCCATCCATTTCCCCAGGAAAGAGAACACTCTACCAAGGGTGACCTCAGCTTGTCGGCAGTTTCACCAACCTTTTACATTCATACATACTGATCGTTGTAATGAAAAGAGAGGATTGAAAAGTCATGAAAGGTTGAGGGTCATTCAAGGCCGCATAAGTATTACCTCCGAAGAAATGAGAAGGGATTTTTCAGCTTGGAGAAAAACAATTTTGATTTATTGTGAATAAAGGGGACTGTTTTGTTCAAGGAGGAGCCATAGTTTCAGACTCTTTGTATTGTTTGAATCAGTGTTATTACTGGCATGAATGTAAATGTGATTTGTATTTATGCATATTGATGACTTACAGTTCACTATTAGTCTTGTTAAATTGAACGTGATTCAGTTTCATGGTTAACTTGTGAATGGTCTATGATTTGAAACTAAGTTAAAAATCAGTTGCAAGTTTTAATTCCATAGAAGAATGTAGATTCCTAGATGAGTGAGTGGAATGTAATTTAGCTTTAATACAGTCTTGTCCAACTATGAATTCAGTGATTGATTCATTTGGACATTTATCACGATCATGTCGAACATATATATGATTTTTAAACCTCTATATTATGCTTCTGTAGGATAGACTAGGATAGCTAAGATTAGATTAGAGTAGTTAGAAGTAGTATAGATAGGATTTAATACATAGAGGTTAGTTTTTTTATTTTTGTTTATTTAATTGAAGTCTTCCTCCGATAAGAAATCTTTTGACATGTTAAAACAGTTTACGGGTTACCCTAAAACCCGTAAGACCTGGCCATTCCAAACGAAAGTAGGTCTAATTGCAGCTCGCGATTGGGTTAGTACCCCTTGTTTACATTTTTCACATTAGACATCTCAACAAATTGGTTCTAGAAGGAGGGCCTAAACAACTGTACCCAACTTTTCAAGATTTCTTCTATAAGTGCCACATGTGGATTTAAAATGATTAGTGCATGATTCATAAAGGTCGAAGAGATCCTGCCATGCATTTGAGAGAGCCTCATTTTCAAGAAATAGAGACCCCTCTAAGTCCTGTTTCCAGGTCACCCAAGGAAGAAAGACTGTGGGACTATCCTGTCACTCATGAACAACCAGTCAGAACGCTTACTCGGGCTTACGCTCATTCCCTCTCTCATCTTCCCATCTTTCACTCTTTACCTCCAACAACTAAGATAAATCCAAGGATATTTACCCTAAGCGAAGATACATCTCCACCCAATTCTCTCAAAGATATTGTGCTAGAATCCTTGCAAAGTATCCATACCCCTTGGGAAGAAATTCCTGGGTATTCCTCTTTTAGAGGCAACTCCTTGCTTGATTTTGAGAATGCTAACAAAGAAGCCTCCAACCAAAACTTCCCTATCCATAATATGGCCAACGTTCCCCCTCCATGTGGGAATCAAACTCGACCTCCTCCCTCAAGTGGGAATCAACCCCCACCTCCTTCAGGAGTGCTCCCTCCCTAGCTTGTATAGGATGTTGTAGTGGTACCTGGGTAGTAGCATTCATAAGCCAAAAATGTAGAATGGGTGTTACCTAATTTCGACCCTGAGAGGTGAGATACCACCGATAACCATATTTGCTCTTTCTTCCTAGCCTTAGGCAGGTTGGGGGTCACCGATGAAGAGGTGGTGTTCTGCCTATTCTCTTTTACATTGACTGGTGTAGCATCCACATGGTATTTTAGCTTGAGAATAAGGTCAATCACCTCTTTGGATGCTTTTTCAGTAGGCCTTTTTAGACAATTTTGGTGATGACGAAACACCTATAGCCTTAGTTTTAGAATTATCCTGTCTGAAAATGGAAACTAAGGAAGAAGGTTAAGGATTTTAACATCCAGTTCAACACCCTGTTCAACAGAATCCAAGCCACTACTAGACCTACTGAAGTGGTGCTAAAGGAATTCTATATCTCTGCTCTCCCTGTGCCTACAACGATGTGGGTTAAATGGAGTAATGTGCAAACCTTAAAAGGTGCTATCGATGAAGCAGTGAAAGTTGAGAATGAAATGACCAGCCTCACAGCATGTCATTATACAACTAAATTGAAGAAAGCCTCTCAATCATCCAAGAAGAGTAGTGGTAGTGGCAACCAAGTGGTTGAAACCAAAGAAAATGATACCACAAATGGGGAGGGTTTTCATTAGATCATTAAGAAACTAACAAACACAGTCATCGATATGAAATGAAGTACTGGAGAGAGTACAAGTGGGAATGGAGGATATTATAATAACAAAAAACCCTTCAAACCTTTCTATCAGAATAAAATAGAAGGTGGTCATGGTCAACTTGCATTGCTTTCCCCACCTAATGAAGATGCTTTAAACACAGAAGAGTTGGATATTATTGGATCGCTCCTTAATAAAGAAGAGCCTGTACTAGAGCTCAAACTAGAATTGGAAGATGAAGAAGGATACCATGTAGAAGAACCCTCAGGTGAGGAAACCCATATTAATGTGATGTGGAATTTCCATAGTAATGAGAACGACAATGAAGGGGATAGCACTGCAAAAATAAATGCTAATGAAATCCACATGCGAAGTAAAGGGCTGCTCCCAGATGCGACAAAGGCCTTAGACCAAACAAAACAAGATGTTCACCCTCTGAAAGCATCCGTTCCCAGAGCTCCTATCAAGAAGAGTAGACCTGGTGGTCAATCTAAGAATTCCCTTGTTGGAAGCCACCCAAAGAAAGAAAATGCATCTCCCAATGCAAGGAAGGCTACTGAAGACGGTAAATTCCCACCTAATAATGGCAAAACATGTATGTTTACTTTGCCATATCCTATTTATAACATGGATTACAATATTGTGGATTATCTCAAGGAGTCTAGGGCTAATATCACCTATTTTGACTTGTTAAAATTAATGCAGCAAAGAGATTTGTTACTAAAAGCTATGAATGAGAGGAACTGCAAAACCCCCACCACCTCTAGCAACCAAACTAAGAAGCTAGTGTCCAAACTAGTAAGTACCTCTAGCATCAAAAATACCATTAGCTATGGAGGCCACTTTCTCTAAAATAAATAAAAAAACCCCATGATATCAGTGTATCCATCATAGGGAGGAAATCAAAATCTATAACTCCATTATTCCTTATCACGTCTAAAATCCTTAACATGAATGTACACAATTTCCTAGTAGATTTTGGTGCCTCATCCACTATTATGCCTTACGTTGAACAGCTAAAACACTGCAGGAAGTGTCCAATAAAATTGGAACTCAAATTATGCATTTGGACAGAACAAATGTGAAATTAATTAGGGAATTAAAAGATGTGTTGATTTGGATGGCTACTAAACCATAGTACACACAAGTCATCGATATCGTGGTGGTCATACCCAAGGCTTATGGAATGCTGCTCAGTAGGGATTGGTCATCAAATCTCAATGGATATTTCTCAACTGATTGGTCCCATCTCTTGCTACCTTAGAGGGGAAAAGGTGATATGTTGAGAGTCAATAGAGAAAGATACATGAAATATGTGGTAGTGGAACTAAACAGCCCCAATGAACCTATAATGTTCTATAACTCTATCCATGGGAATTATAGTTTTAATGTGTATGCCATTGTTTAGGGACAAAAGGTCCCCTAGTGTCTTGGGTCAATACACTAGTAGAGTCGGGGTTATCAACAAAGTAAAGAAAAGCATTCCATACAGCGATGATATTAATATAAACAAACTACATGAAGAGAGGTGCACCTAGGGGTCCTTCATTTGGGTAGATCTAGCTAGGGTCTAAACCCTCTCAAAGTTCCTTTCGATCCTTTAACCTGCAAGGCAATCAATTTAAGGAAGTATAGCAGTACAAAGACCAAGCATCATAAGAAAATCAACTTCATAGCATATTTGATCCAGGTGGATGTTGGTGGCCCCCCGCCTATCCCATTTGGACCCCCGCAACTGTCTCTTTCAGTTTTTCAGTTTCCGTAAATGTAGCACAATTTACTATTTTTAGCAGTCTTTTTCGGGTCCTGAACTTCCGAAGCTGTTTTGAGGCCCTAAACGACGTTTGTTGGGAAATCTGGGGGCAACATGGGTCCATGGACCGATGTTTCCCTTCCCAAAGTGGTAGTTCTCGGATAATCTTTCTAACGAGCTATCATACGCGTCAAACGGAGATCGTATGCCAAAGTTACGACCCCGGGAAATTGATGTACCAATTTACCCAAAAACGGGGCCCACAATTTGGCGTTTCATCTTCTGGGGTTAGGTTTTGGAATGTGAAGGGTTTTCCATTGTTTCTCAACAATAAATAAGCCTTCGAGCCTCATTGTAACACAATTCGAAACAGTTCAGAAGCATGTAGCCGCCACATCTCCTCTCAAAGATAAGCGACCATCGCCCTAGCTGGTTTATTTCCATTTCTAGTTGTAAGCATATTTCGATATTTTCCATTAATGAAATGAAGCATTATTTCCGCTGCATTTGTGTGTACATGGTTATCTCTGTATTTTATTGTGTTCCTATTTAAATCTGGATCAGTGGTATCAGAGCGGTCTGCTTTTTCTCTATTTTTCTTTGCATGTCCCCAACAAGGTCGGGATATAAGGAGTTAGCGCTGGAACTAGTCGAACCTTTGCAAGACTAGCCTCGCAAATCTCGACAGCCTCCCATGGCGGATGAGAAGAAAGACGAGGGGGCAGAAGATCCTATCAAAATCTTGCTCGAAGAAGTGCTCGAGCGACAAAGGAACGCGATGATGGATAACTTTGCGTAGATCCTTCAGCGGCTACCCAGAGGCGACGCATCGGCTTCCAACAGCTACTCTGGAAATGCCACACCGTTTAAGGTACAAGTTAATTTTGAAATCCCCATCTTAGAGGAACAAATAGACACAGATGCCATAGATAAATGGCTAAATCTGCTAGAAGGGTATTTTTCTGTTCATGAATTTTCAAGTCGGGAAAAGATTATTTTCGCTCTTCTCAAAGCGGCTCCCCACGTCAAGAACTGGTGGGAAACCTACTGCGAGCAGAAGGATGAAAGCATAGGCTCACTATTTTCAGCTGCGCCCAATTGTGATTCATTCCGGGATGCCATCAAGGAGCAGTACTACCCTATCAAAAGCTATGAGGACAAATACATCAAATGGACCACGCTGCGGCAGGGATGGGACCAAGATGTTTCTAAGTTCACAAACATGTTTCATGCCCTTCGCACACAGTTATCAAAGATTCTGAGCTGCATCTGGTACTCAAATACCGCAGCTGCCTGCACAAATACATCCAGGAAGAGATGGAGTTTTTGAACATCTCCTCACTCGGCACAGCATACCGATACGCTGTCAAAATCGAGCAAAAGTTCAAACAGAAGAAGCGAGACTTTGGATCTGCAAATCGAAGCCCAAAGGACATAGCCAAGGTAGGGTGACCCAAGACAACCGGTTGAAGCTGGAAGAAAAGAACAACACCACGAAACTGAAGAAGGACACAGGAAAGTGGTGTGAGTTCCACAAGAGTCCCACTCATAACACAAGTGAATGTCAGACCAAGCAGTCACTGGTGGCCGAGTTGAAGGCTTCTGAATGAGATACATGTTCTGACCCTGAGCCAGAACCCGACAAGGGGAATGGAAAAGGGAAGCAGATCATTGATGCAGATCCTAGCGCCACTGTTACCACTGCCAAGATTGAGAAGAATGAGCCCGAAGAGCCAGAGGAGGGGGAACGTCTTTTCCACTCACAGATGTGGGTGAAGGGTTCACCGCTACAATTCATTGTCGACAGTGGCAGCCAAAAGAACCTGATTTCAGCAGAGGTCGTGAAGCGGTTGGGCCTACCGACTACACCACACCCACAGCCGTACAGTATCGGGTGGCTTCATGAAGGACGAGATCTCAAAGTTCGCCAGCAGTGCCGCCTTCCCTACAGCATCAAGCCCTTCACAGACGAGGTATTGTGTGATGTTACACCTCTGGATGTTTGTGATGTATTATTAGGCCAGCCATACTTGTGGAGGCGACATGCTGTGTATGAGTCAAGGCCTCGTGCTGTCATTATTTCTTTGAGTAATTCATTATACAGGATACTGGAGGTAGCCCCATCTACTGCCACCTCTTTGATCACTGCTAAGAAAGGCAGCAAGCTCATATCACAGACTAGGAAATTCATCTGTATGGTTCACTCCCAAAGTAAGGGAAAGATCGTTGCTACATCCATGACCCCCGCAAAGGGTTCCTCCACGTAGCAGCAACAGCAGAAGGATACAGTCATGACAGAACACAGAAACAACTTCTCCTCACCCACAGGGGTACCACACAAGTTTCAGGTGGGCAACAAAGTCTGGTTGCATCGATAGAAAGAACACCTTACTAGAACCCATCAGAAGCTCAGACCACTCCGACAAGGTCCTTACACCAGTACTAAGGCTATGGGCAGCAATGCTTTGAAGCACAGCATTTCTCCATTCCTTCGCTAGCACCGAGTGTTTAATGTGGACCATCGTCAACCATGCTTCCCACCATTGCTGGACACATCAGAGATTGCAGGACAAGTTCAGCAGATGGAGAAACTCAACGCAATGGGGACCATTGCTTCCTAAGGGGGGAGGAATGATCTAGGTGGATGTTGGTGGCCACCCGCCTATCCCATTGGACCCCCGCAATTGTCTCTTTCAGCATTTTCAGTTTCCTTAATTGTAGCGCAACTTACTATTTTTAGCCGTTTTTCGGGTCCTGAACTTCCGGAGCCGTTTTGAGGCCCTAAACGACATTTTTTTTGTGAAATTTGGGGGCAACATGAGTCCATGGACTGATGTTTCCCTACCCAAAGTGGTAGTTCTCGGATAGATCTTTCTAACGAGCTATCATACGCGTCAAACGGAGATCGTATGCCAAAGTTATGACCCCGGGAAATTGATGTACCAATTTACCCAAAACGGGGCCCACAATTTGGCGTTCATCTTCTAGGGGTAGGTTTTGGAATGTGAAGGGTTTTCCATTGTTTCTCAACAATAAATAGGCCTTCGAGCCACATTGTAACACAGTTCGGAACAGTTCAGAGGCATGTAGTGACCACATCTCTTCTCAGAGATAAGCTACCATCACCCTAGCTGGTTTATTTCCAATTCTGGTTGTAAGCATATTTCAGTATTTTCCATTAATGAAATGAAGCATTATTTCTGCTACATCTTTGTGTATATGGTTATCTCTGTATTTTATTGCATTCCTATTTAAATCCGGATCAATATTTAATGGTAGTTAGTTATACAATTGAAGCAACCATTCATATGTAAATGATAACATTTATGTCATAACCATGAAGAAGATTAATATTAGGAACAAGACAAGTGTTTCTTTTATTAGAGATAACTAAAATAAAACAAGGAATGATTTCACCTGAATCTTCCTTTCGCGGGCTCCAAGCAGAATCATCCTCTTGATTTGTCCAATCTCAAGCCTTCAACAAACTCCTTCCATGGCTCGCTCAAGTATATCTCAATCAATGGAGAGACATCATAACTCAAGGAAACACGAGTTTCCTGTAATGGGGGAAGTGCTGGAAGAAAAAGGATATTTAGACTTGATCAGGGATAATCTCATCAGGGTGATTTTTCTCTCTATTCTCCCCCCCTTAGGCCTTCCCAGTGCAACCTTTTTATACTTCTCCCAAAGTAGTCTTTTAGTTGGTAATTCATTGGGAACAGTTAGGCCATGGGCACTAATAGGTAATCAATAGGTAAAAATTGTGATCTCCACTTGAAATTAAGGAGATTTAATTTTTTAAAGTGTTTTAAGACATATACGCGTGTTGGGTATACACAGACCCACGTACACACGCATCTAGCCCAAGGCAATGTCGCGTATAGGGATTAAAACATTGTTTTTTAATTATTTGGACCAGGTCTAGAAGGAGGGGCTGCCCTAGGCCATGAATGCAGCATCACAAACATCAAAAGTGAGATTTGCAGCTATAACAGATGCCCCCTAATATACGAGGTTAGAAGGGGTACATGATCGCCGAAATGTATCAAGTAAGTGCATGGAAAGGAAACCTATCAAACTTAGAAGGACTTCACCAGAGTTCAGCCGGCCAAGCCACAAAAGGAGATCAGAAAGAAACATTACTTGAGGCGGGCATACCCATGCTCAGAGAAAGGAAAGCATATTCACATATCAATTATAAGCGGATCCAGTAATTATACAAGTATAAAAGACTGGAAAATACATAATTGATCATCTGATCATGATCGAACAAGTACATGTTTGAATATCACATATAAGAATGTCAATGATGCTGAAGGATGAAGCCGATCACTGATATCCAAGGCAGATCCCAAAAGTAGCAAATGAGCATGATAGATTAAGATGGTACTGCACTGCAAACTCAGGTGCCAGCATATAGTATGTCACCATGAATGACTGCAACACCTAAGGTGGAGTGGTATCAACTAGCAGCAACAAGAGCAATTGTCAAGTGAACCGATGAATGCTAAAGCAACCTGAGGTATTCACTGACCACCGTGGTACATTTATACACCATGGAAAAAAAAGATCTGAAGTTGACCATGTGAGAAATTGTTTGATTATTGGTCATTGATGTATACCGTTAACAAATGCGAAACCGTGCATCGATAATGATAATGAGCGTTAAGGTACCCAGTACAATCTAACAAGTGTGAATAGATGAGCTAGAGTCCAACACCTGTAAGAATCTATCAATTAGGAGACAATGATGGTTTCCCACTATCGATAGTGAAGGATCTACCACTAATGATTGCAAACTCCAAGGTATTGCCAAATGGACTCTAGATCTTTGCCTCAGAGCAATGAGTCATAGTCGATAAGGAAAGATCTGGTAAAAGGAAGGCATTAAGGCATCCTTCATCAATCTAGCGCGAGTGTAACACATAGGCCAATAATGTTGAAGGAATTGGATGAAAAAGATGTAGTATCCTGATCAAAGCACGTTTCCAGCATACAAAAGATGTGGCTACTGTATGATAGAATCCTTCTTAACCAACCAATAATGAAAGTTGACATACAGGCAAGGTATCCACCAATAGAGTGAAATGGAAACCGAGGTACTGTATGAATGCTAATGTGTTATAGTGTAAGCTGATGTCGAACACAAGAGAAACCACTCAGTCAAAGACCCATGATACTGATCGATTTTGAGAACAAGGTGACCTATCAATAATGAAAATAGGGTCAGGGTGTGGCTCTAGGCTTGTCCTTAGAGCAAGATTTCATCATCGATAAGGACAAGACCTGCTAGCAAGAAGTCAATGGACACCTTCTCAAACCGCCTCAAGTAAAGGACCAATATAACTGATGTGATGATAGATAAAACACTTACAACCAGGGATGACCAACTGAAAAATGAGGCAAGGGACACTGCAGAGAGGTTGACTGAAGCTAAGTTCCCCTGAACAAAAGCATGACCCAATGTCACTATATGGCAACATATCATGATTCTATATAATTTATTCATGTAGGAGGCATGAACAAACCCTCCATATGATTGGAAGAGATAACCAATTGGGGGAGATCTAACTCAATAATAAGGTTAGTGTGTAACTAAGTCAAAATAAATCCCACCCAAACAAAGGAGACTTTGTCTTGAGTGCTTAGTTCAAGAGCGACACGACTAACTTTAGCTGCCAACAATAAGTGGAAATATTATCTCGTTCCTGCTCATTTTGGAATATATAATTTTTTTGTCTTTTTATTTAAGATGGAAAAAGAATAAAATAATGCTATAGTACAATGGAAAAAACGAGTGTCGGTGAAACAAATGATCTAGTTCTTGGGATTGGAACAATCCTACACTCAATGTATGGAGGTGAAAACTGGTCGAAGACACTCAAAGGTGTCTTCCTTCCACGAGTCAAGGTGTGTTAAGTTGCAGAAGTCAAGGGAATGCATGTTTGATTTTGAAATCATCATGATCAAAACTTTGCCTAAACGTGAGTCCAAGTGAAGCGAGCTCATGGCCAAAAGGTGCAAACGGTCAAAATGCAATGTAGTATTACAACTCAACACAAAGGAGCCTCTAGTGTATAAGGCCAGAACGAAGCAAAGAAACAAAGAGGAATTATTCTTCATCGCATAAGTCATGGCAGGACTACAAAGGAATTTTGAGCCTACTCAAATCAGAGCAGCATGGGCAACAAATGTCAATGAGGTGCTAAATACAATGGCCATGAAAAGGATGGCTCTAACATCATGTCATGATTAAAAATTGGTGAGTGAAGGTGGTTTATAGACCATAACACAATGGGATCGACCCTATGGCAAGTGTATCGACAAATGGAGGCTACTATGCATAATGAAATCGAAAGAATGGCTTCACTAATTTATATTCCAGTGAGAAAACAATACCAACCATGATGGGCTAACAGTCATGGAATCATCTCGAAACTATCAAAAAAGTGTCCAAATTGTCCTGAAAATCAAACCATTCCCTACATTCCAAGATCCCAAGTTAAAATTTACATGAGAGAAAACAAAATCAAGTTTTGAAAAAAATTACATTTTCAAATCTTATAAAATAGTATTTCAACTCACCATTATCACCATTTGATTTGAGAGCAAAGGAGTGGAGCAAAAGGAGCAAACATTGCCATATGCCAAATTCGACCGTTCAAACCTTCCCAAAATCACCAGGTCACCCTTAAACTTATCTTGCATTCAATTGTGATCGGTTTCAAGTTTCACCATTGAATTATTGTCAAAAAATATGCCATGGCCTATGGGTTGGCTATATGCAACCCGCGTACACACAGGCCCTAGACGCAACTGTGTATGAAATAGACCCACGTATACACCATGAAAGATTCAAAACAAATATCTAACGGTCCAAATTTCTTTTTTCTTCAGGATGCCAGTCACTTAGAGAGAAAGAGAGCATGCCTTAGTGGATGATGAGGATATTATCTATCCTAATGCCCTAGATGCCTTAAGAGGGTGTGGTTTGCTAAACTTCTTTACAATGCCAAACATGAAAGCAAACACTCACCTACTTGAAATGCTCATTCACTACTAGAGCATCGAGGACAACTCATTTATGATTGATAAAATGCCACTCAAGATAAAGGTTGAGGATATTTATTTCATCACAGGCCTTTCCCGAAGGGGAGAGCTAGTACATTCCACGGGAAAATCACGAGGTAGTCTCTCTATCAAGGACTACATGCATATACATTGTCTCGGTCATCCAGAAAATATTGGCAGTCAAATTCCAATGAAGCATGCGGAGAGTTTATCATTGAGGATCATCCTCTTCACTATATCCAGAGTGAACGGATCAGCTTCCTTACACTAGGCTTCATGGTTAGCCATGAGCTTGGAGGTAGATTGTCTCACTGTAGTTTTTGATTGGTGTACTCCTCTTCTCACCAACCTAAAGAGCCAACTTATTTCTATCAAGAAGGGGCAGACCAAAAAATTTGAGTATGGAACCATTTTCTTCTCTTTCTTCTTTGAGAGGGTGCCAACACTCCATCCTAGAGTGTCAGTTTCGATCAGCAACCCATGACATCCATGAATGGGCAGGTGGGCTGACTTGATGAAATGACTAGGAGGTAGAGACGTTCCATGGACTACTTTCAATGATGACTTCTTCTCCTGGTGGGAATAGTAGATCATTTCCGTAGATGACTACCCCTATGCTAGGATGGACTTCTGAGGAGACCCCGATCTAGCTTTACCACCAACTGTAGCATGCGGTGATATAGGTAAGAAATGCTTTTAATTTTATGATTTTTATGATTTTTTTATGCTTTTTCAAATATAATAATGAATTTTGAAAAAAAAAATTGATAGGATTCAAATGACTAATATGATGATCATGTTCCAGATATTGGGCCAGTATGACTAGATGGGTTCCCATGGCATGGACATCGCGGCCGAGGTGTTGAAGAGGTGGTTGTGGACACAGAGCGACTTCTACATACAATTCAATAGAACTTGGTGAGACTAACTCACTGAGTACCGATGGAGGTTGTAGAGGAACTCCCTATAGACATGCAACATCATGTGGCTGGCATAGCACAAGACTGGGTTCGCACTCTTAGGCGTGTGGCCAAAGCAGTAGTCGCATACTTAGCCGCTCATCTTGAGTTGGGGATTAGATGTACTAGTCATGATTATGGGCATTTGTGTCCTAATTTTTGTATATTAGTAAGTTAATGATTGCAATATACTCATCCATATTATTTGAAGTAGGACCAATGCATACTCCCCTTGACACCATCAACTGACAAGTTGGATAGTAGATTACCCAAGGTGTGGAAGCGAGGTTCCAAGTGTGCCGACTAGCACCATCAGTGAATCCAAAATAGTCTGAGTCATCCATGAACACCTGCCACAATAGACCAAAAAGTGTCGATATAAAAAATTCCCGATGAGATATGTACAAACATACAAAATGTACAAGGAATTCATTGCCTAGCTACTACTTAAGGAAAGTAGTTCTTGAGGTAGAGCCCGTTTTAGGACTCTTCCAATTTGTTTCCTTCAAAATTGATTCACTCATATGCCCCTTTTTCTAAAACTCGTTTAATTATAAAGTGATCATACCACATAGGCTTGAACATGCCTGCCCCCAAGGCATCCTTATCTTGGTCATAGAGCAAGACAAGATCACCTTTAGAAAAGACTCGAGGACGGACAACTTTATTGTATTGAGTTTTAACCCTTTTCTTATGAACCTCATTGATTGTGGTGGCATCTCGACCCTGCTCATCGAGATGTTCCAAATGAAGGAGGCACTCTTCGAGACTAGAGGTCTTTGGAAGGAGCTAAATAGCTAACTTAAGAGATGGAATTTCACATTCAACAGGAAAGATAGATTTCATCCCATAAACTAACTGAAAATGTGTAAAACCTATAGTAGTCTTTACGGAGGTTCGATATGCCGAAAGCGCTGGATACAACATAAGATTCCAATTGGACCGATTTTTGTTGATCATCCTTTCCAGGATCGTCTTAAGGGTTCTGTTCACTAGCTTGACCTGTCCATTAGTTTGAGGATAATATGGAGACGAGTGTTCCTGCTAGAAACCCAATTTAAGAGTCAATTCAGACATTAGTTGGTTCTGGAAATGACTTCCATGGTCAGTGACAATCCCTCTTCGGATACCAAACCTTGAGATAATATGACTAAAAAGGAACAATTTTGTTGTTTCACTATCATTTTTACAAGTGGGCATGGCCTCAACCCACTTCGTGAAGTAGTCTACAACCACGATAATGTACTTGTGTTTTGCTGTTGAAGGTGTTACAAGTTGTAAAATCAATACCCCATGTAGTAAAAGGATCGACAGTGACAGCAAGAAAAAGAGAAGCTGGAATGTGTACATCTTATGAGTATAAGCTTGATAGGGGTGATGGCATTTGACTGATTCAACATAATCTTTGAAGAGAAAAGGCTAAAAATAGTTGGCACGTAAGATACACTGGCCTGTAGCAAGCCCTGAAAGATGACCACCACAAGCTCCACTGTGGCAATCATTGAGCGTTGACTCTACTTCCTCTAGCGTTAAACAATGCTGAAGGATTGAATTAAACCCTCGATGATATAACGTATCACCAATGATGACATAGTTCTTGTCCAGGTGATGTAATTTTCAACGTTCATCCTTAGAGAAAGTAGATGGAAACTTCGAAGTCTAGAGATAAACTTTTCTCGTAAACAATATCCTCTCTAGAAGGTAGCTCGAAAATTAACTCCATAACAACCATAGATTTCTTAGACTTGGTGGACAAGAACTTGAGATCAAATTCTTGTAAAATTACTATCCATTGGTTATATTTTCCCACAATCACTCACCTATTCAGGACAAATTGGAATGGATTGATCGTCGCTAAGACAAAAGTTTTGCGTAGCAAGATATAATGGCGGAGCTATTGGATGTCATGGACAACTGCCAAAGCCAACTTCTCAACATAATAATAGTGAAGTTTAGGACCTATGAAGCCTTGGCTCAAATAATAAATCACATGCTCCATGAGAGCATCATCTTCCTGAACGAGAACCATACCTATGGTTGATTCTGTAGAAATGAGATATAAAAGGAAATGCCTTTTTCAAGGCATTGAACGACCACTGTGCAAAGTTGTCCTATTCACATGGAACTCCTTTCCATAGCAAACGCATAAAACCTTTACTGATCTCTATATAATTCACTATAAACCTTCTTAATAAATTAGCCTTCTGTTGAAGACTTTGAAGTTGCCGAATTAAGGATGGGGGAGGCAACTGAGTTATTGCCTCTACCTTGAAGGGATCAACTCGAATCCCTTCATTTGACACAATGAACCCTAATAACTGACCAAATGCAAGCATGAAAATGCACTTATTGGGATTCAACCAAATTTTGTAAAATTGACATCACTCAAAAACCAACCAAAGGTGACTAGGATGATCAGTTCTCTTTCGAGAACGAACAGGTAGATTGTCCAAGTATGTTTCGATAATATGTTTAATGTCATGGAAAGAATATTGCATGGTCTAATAGAAGGTAGATACAACATTTTTGAGACCAAAAGGCATCTTTCAGTATGCAGAGGTACCCCAGGGACATATAAAAGTTTTCTTATTCTGATCTTCAAGACGGATAATGATCTGATTACACTCATCAATAATCTGATCAATAAATGGCATGGGGTAATTGCCTTTGGGACAAGCTTTGTTTATGTCCCTAAAGTCAATGCATATTCGGATTGTTCCTTGCTTTTTATCCATAGGGAATGGCTTAGAAACCCAATCCGTAAGAGGAACAGGGTATATAAAACCAACCTTAAGAAGCTTCTCTACTTCAACTTTAATGGCTGCTACCTTCCTAGGATTAATTGGCCGAAGATTCTGACGAGTCGGCTTGGCATTTTCATATGTCTTGATCTCATGTTGAACTATGGATGGATCAATGCCAGGCATTTCTTCATAAGACCAAGAGAATATATCTTGAAACTCATTAAAAACGTCGGTGTAAATTTGAATTTCTTTAGGGGAACATTCAGCTCCAATGAAGAGATTCTCGATCACATTAGGATTCCTAGAGATGTTTATAGATATCGTTTTTGAAATCACTGACATATTATCTTCGGCACGAAAGTGTGCTGGAGCCAAAGGGTTTGATACCATACAAACATCACTAGTAAAGAGCTCAGAGAACCTAGATTCTACTTCCTATAATGAAGGAAGAAAATATGAATGATGGTGTGAGTCTTGCCAAGGTCGATCTACACCCATCATTACTTCTAGGATTGCTTCCTCAAATGCTAAAACCATGTCTAAGTAGTCCATAGTGGAGGTAGAATCAAGGGTCTAGTCCAGGGCCACATCACCATCTAGCTCCTCTTTAGAGAAAGGACTAGAATGGTTGTCTGCAAAGTTGGTGATAGACTAATATCTAAGCTCTGCTGCAGACTCAGGAAATGCCATTCCACTAACTTGTCCTTCAGCTAATGTGGTGATAGGTGAAGGCAAGGTCCAAGGGTCTGAAAAATAATGAGTTCAGAAGAACTCTTCCCATGAGGACTCCTTAGATGAGGAAATGACACTAATTCTAGCAATAGGAGAGGGAAAATCAAATGTACCCATCAATGAAGAATACATCTCAACTCCTAGATTCTCAGTAGGTGGACGAGGGTTATGCACTAAATGAGCAGTAGAATCTAAAGTTGCTTGAGGATCAACTGGAGAATAATCCAATTGATCAACCTTGATGATTTTCCCCTTGTGAGGAAAGAAAATGACATGAAAGAAAGTCGAAACAATGGCATCCATTTCATATACCTAGTTCCTTCCTAAGAGGAGATTGTAATCTAGGTTAGCATCAATGACTTCTACTTCGATATTAATGACTTTCCCCCAACATATATGGAAAAGGACAGGATAATCACATGCGTCTTATGAGAATGTACATAAAATCTAGTTAGGAGGGTAGGAGAAGGAACAGTCGAAGGCGATCCAATGGCCTTCTAGCATGACATTGACATGACACACGTGGAAGCTCCTTCATTAATAATGATACAAAAATGTTAATTTTTCGGTATGCAGACTTCATTTTAAAAGCCATGTGATGAGGGAGTCACTTTTTGAAATTAAGCACTTCATTGAGTTGGACACGACTAGAGAGCCTCTAAAGTGGACATAGCTCATGGACTCTGAGCCAAATCCTCAACAATGGAGTAATCCTGGGTGGCCCTAGCATTAGGATTGATAGTCGCACGTTTAGTGGAACCTTTTCGTATCCGTGGTATATTCTCGACAGGGCATCACTCAATATGAAGGTCGGTATTTATGGGAGTAGTTTTGTCCTCGGATGTTTCAGTTTCACTATAATCACACGACCGAGTGGCCACATGAATGTTAGA
The DNA here is from genome assembly GCA_000404065.3 of Pinus taeda. Lineage (NCBI taxonomy): Eukaryota > Viridiplantae > Streptophyta > Pinopsida > Pinales > Pinaceae > Pinus > Pinus taeda. The sequence continues at coordinate 99,308 of APFE031317227.1, read as the reverse complement.
ACCCATCATGAAAAACATTTGATTATTTCTCCCCTTCCTAGTTGTCGCCTAAACAGGTACCAGGATTTGAACTCGCGCCAGCAAGCATTTGCTGCCCTTGGGGAAAAGGGTTGGTTAACACATCTTGAGAGTTAGAAGTCCCTTGTTTCCCTAGCAGAGACAAGTTAAATGCTCTCCACTACATAGCTTGCATGGAAACTTGACTTTCTTTTTAGACTCATTTCCACCATCACCATCATTATTTCTAGGTTTATTTCCATCAGTCTTCCCATATTGACTCTTTTTCTTACCTCGTCCTTTCTTTTTCCCATTGGAATTTTGATTTCCTTTGGGGTTGGAAGATTGGATAGCATTAACAGAAGAGGGTTGAGAAGATGAAGTGTTAGACCATGTAACCTGATTGTTAGGAGCAGTTTGTAAAGACAATTGATATAGTTAGCTCAACAGGTTCACCACATTTGTGTTTACAGATCCAATAATACCATCTGCATAGGGACATGGCTTTCACTTGGCTAGATCAACCTTAGTCCTAGGAGCATCTGGCAAGATTTTTTGTAGAATCCCAGAGTGACAATAAATCAATTCTAACTGCTAGGCTCTAAAAATAGCTTGCTCCTCAGAATAGACTCCAGACAGAGAGACATCCTTCGAGCTTTCAGGTTGTAAGGATTTGAAAAAGAGATGGTATTCCGGAGGAATTTTGGCTTTAATGAGTCTCTTTTTCTTTCTCCATTCCTAAATATGATTATAAACGTGAGTTGTCTTATCTTGATGAAAATTGGCCAGAATTTTAGTTCCGCCATCATAATGGACAAGCAACTGGAAATGATTTAGGAAAATATTAGCAAAGTTAGTGAAAGATGTAAAGCTTCCCCCTGTAAACTCTATATACCACATGGCCACATTACCAGTTAAGGTGTGTTGAAAAAGTCTCAACCTAATCGAGTAATCGATAAGGGAGTTTGATGAGCACCACAAATGGAATGTGGTTACATGGTTACCTAGGTCTTCACTGCTCTTCACCTCGAACTTTGGAATTTCTGAAGGGTGTTTGGTTGGGACCAAAGGCTAGGCTGGATTATATTTGATTGGATTGTTCATTATTTTCGTGGGCTCTAGCAAATTCAAAGTTCCCAGAAAAGGAATCCTAGGAGGACCTTGGGGATTCCACCTAAATTGGACGGGGTTCCCAAAGTTCTCAAAAGATTGGCTTGGATTTTGGAAGGAAATAGGGTACCTAAAGTAACTACTAGAACCAACTGAACCTCATGATCAAGTAAAACTCGGAGTTTGACCAACTTCAGATGAAAAACCTCCATAACTAGTGAAGCTCCCTCCTAAAGTATTATAAGGGGTTGATAACCCCTGATAAGGATTTGAAGAAGAAGCTAAGGAAGGAATACTTCAAAATGAACTAACTATGGAGTATGGCCTATTCCCTTGTTGGCCGAAAAATGGATTCTTAGTTCCTATGCCACTAAATGTAGGGTTAGTCCAACCTTGAAAGGGATTGTTGCCTTGTCCTATAGAATAAAAAGGCATAGATCCTATCGTTAGGTTGGAATATGGTATATGACCACCTCCAAAAGGAAAACACTGAAATGAAGTCGATAGATCCATCATGGCTGTGGAGGCACTAAATGGAACTAATAGAATACCCTGTGAAAGGGTGCGAAATGAGAAGAATCTAGAACTAAATGCATTGGCTTGGGAATTACTACTCATAGAAGGAATGGAGGTAGACCCAACTAAGGATGTGCTAGAAAAAGACCCAAATAAAGATGTAGAGGGGATGGAAATAGTTCCTCCTTGGACTGACATTGGAGTCTGCATGATTGTAGCACTTATGGTAGAAGCCATGCTTCCAGTGGTGGTCATCGAAGGTAAGTGCGTCATGTGACCTAGACTTGACATTCTATGCATTAGAGTCCCAATGTATTGTAATACGTCTGGATGGTTAGAAGGTAGAGGAGAATTTGGAGCCGCTAACGACTCTGGGAGTTCTTCTACCTCTATGTTATCTTCCAATTGAAAGAGAACTTGAGAAAGAACTAGAGTGTTCCTCTCTAGTTCTGTTGAAGTACCAGGCTTTTCATGAACATTAATGCCCCCGAGGGGAGGATCATTCCCCGATGCGTCAGCCGCAACGGGATGAAACCCACTGGTACTATTACCTCTGCACCTTCTAGGAGAAGGCCCTAAACTTGGTGGTGAATGACCATGAAGTCTTCGAGACCGTCTAGGCGATTGGTCACCCAATTTGAATTTTTTATTAATATATAATTAAATACTAAAGAAAAAATTAAACCTAGGCCAACTAAGAGCATAGAGCACACAATAAAAAGTCCCTAAAGGATGTCAGCTAGTCAAACAAATTTCATGTATTTCCACTCTACGTGATGAAGACCGAACACCAAAATACAAGAAAGTGAAGTAAGAGGCCTTCCAAAGATTGTCTGGGATAATGACAGCACAGTCCTACGAACGAAGGAAACATACGAAGTTACGTTGAACTCCTAATAACAGCCTGCACCGGTGCAAGCCCCCAAGCTTTGCAAGGGTGACCTCAAGTAGTACCATTGAGAGTGATACAACATCAACCTTAGGTTCCATGAGATAAGAGTCTCGAGGTAAGATCCAACAAGTAAGAGAGGTGGTGTTTCTCTTCCTTATCTTAAAAAACCCTCATGCTTAACTCCAAGATCCAAAGCTCTCATGGTCTTCCTAAAGCTATTGGATTTGTACTCACTATTTAGACTATTATGTTTGACAATTTAAATAGCCTTGGAGAGCTTTCTCTCCACATGCCTAAGCCAAGGCCCCAAAATATCCTAAAACTTGTTGGTGTGTCTAACTTGACAATTTTAAAAAAGTTCTAGTGTATTTTAATTAGCACTTGTTTTTAAATGGTTTGTTCTTAAGTAAAGGGATAAGAAAAAATGAAACTTGTGGTGTTTTTGATGCAAAATAAATTAATAAAAACCAAACTATATGAAAATGCACTTGTTTTGATCCTCGATGAAAGAAATTTCTACTAGGTTCTAAGAAACTTCTAAGAAGACAATAAATTTTTCTTTTTCTTTCTTTTCCTCAAGCTTCACGCTCACAAAAATTAACAAAACTATGGATGTCCTAGAAGATGCACAAATTTATGCTAATGCAATGAGTACATGTTGATGGAAAAATTAAGACTACTCTAAATGAAAGAAATGAAAGTAACATGTTTACCAATTCTAATTAGCCACTTAAGATATTTAGATAGAATAGAAGTTGTGGATGTTCATTTTTGTCTAAACACTAAAAGCAAATTTCAAGACAGACAAAAATGCACTTTCATTCGCAAAAAGGAAACTAAATCAAAACAAGGCCAAATAAAGAAAAGACCTAGTTTTCAAGAAGTTTTCTTCAAAAGCAAAAACAAAAAACAACCTTTCAAAAGTGCTCTAAATAAGACTGAAACTTTATGATCGAAGAGTAGGCAAGAAAACATTTTGCAAGTTAAAAAAACAGGTGAAAACTCAACAAAATGTGTGTTTCAAGATGCTCTTAACTATCAAAAGCAACAAAAGGAGCTTGGTGATAATGATCGCAACATCAATAAAGACAATTCTCAAAATCGGCAGACAAAACCTTCAAAAAGAAAGAAAAGTAAATGGCCACAAAGATGTAGCTTTGACATGCAAAAAAAGAGATCACTAAAACAAGGTTTGCCACAAAGATTGAGACCAATATTTCTACCCTAGAAGACTAGAACAACCAAGATTCCCAGAAAGAAATATTGTGTGCTTAAACAAAAATGATGATGCTTGCAACAAAACAAAACAATAACAAAACTTTCCACAGCCGAAGAGTGTTTGAAATCATGAAATTCCTGTAAAAATAAACACTGACAAAGAAAAGTAAATTTTCAGGAAAGACTCAGACCAGCAGATAGATCTCCAGAAAAAAGATATTTGAAAAATCTTGAAAATTTTAGGATATACACGACTGTGTCAATACAATTGTGTGTAAATGCTATTCAGTCTATAGAAGCCTGCATATACAAAGGTTTATATGGTGAAACTTATGTACATACGTGACTGTAACCTGACCACAACATGTCTATAAAATATCACAAGAAAAAATAGAAAAGGGTGTGAAGAAACTAGTCAAACTTACAGTTCAAGTTCCTACAGGAACATACTACTCAATCACAACAAGTAAATAAATAGTTGAGCCTTGACTGGCTTGAATAAACCCAAATTAGGAACAACAATACTACTGTTCCCAGTGGAGTCACCATTTTTGTTTAGGAGCAAATGGTCCCCTAGGGTCTTGGGTCAATACCCTAGCAGATCAGGGGTTATCTACAAAGAAAAACAAGCATTCCATGCAACCATGATACTAATATAAACAAACTACACGAAGAGAGGTGTACCGGGGGGTTCCTTCATTTGGTTCAATCTAGCCAAGGTCCAAACACTCTCGGAGTTCCTTTCGATCTTTCAACCTGCAATGCAATCAACTCAAGGAAGCATAGCAGTACATGGACTAAGCATTACAAGAAAATCAACTTGAGAGCATATTAAAAGGTAGTTAGTTATACAATTGAAGCAACCATTCATGTGTAAATCATAACATTGATATCATAATCATGAAGAAGATTAATATTAGGAACAATATAAGTTTTTCTTTTACTATAGATAACTAAAATACAACAAGGAATGATTTCACTTGAGTCTTCCATTCGAAGGCTTCAAGCAGAACCATCCTCTGGATTCATCCAATCTCAAGCCTTCAACAGACTCCTTCCATGGGTCACTCAAGGATATCTCAACCAATGGAGAGACATCATAACTCAAGGAAACAAGGGTTTCCTATAATGGGGGAAGTGCTCGAAGCACAAGGATCTTTAGACCTTATGAGGGATAATCTCATTAAAGTGATTTTTCTCTCCATCCTCTCCCCCTTAGGCTTTCCCATTGAAGCCTTTTTATATTTCTCCCAAAGTAGTTTTTTAGTTGGGAATTCGTTGCGAACAGTTGGGCCACAAGCACTAATAGGTAATAAATAGGTAAAACCCATGATCTTTGCCTAAAATTTAAGATATTTAATTGTTTTAATTGTTTTAATACATATATGCGGGTTGGGTATACACAGACCTGTGTACACATGCATTTATCTCAGGGCAATGTCATGTATAGGCAGTAAAACATTGTTTTTTATGTATTTAGACCAGGTCTAGAAGGAGGGTTTTCCCTAGGTGATGATTGTAACATCACAAACATTAAAAGTGAGATTTTGAGCTATAACAACCATGGAAACATCTTTCGGAGAATGCCATGTAGAAGCAGTCAAGGAAGCTTTGACAAACACACAGTTGGAAGAAAGAATTAGACACCCCCATAATCCAACTGATGAATTACCTTGTATTATAGTAGATGTAGGACTAATTTCATAGGAAGTAGTTCTTTTAGTGTAACATTAAAGTTTATTTTCGGGAAATTCCATTTTGATGACTCTAACTATCTTGAAAGTGTAGGCACTGGGAGCATCTTCATTGACCCACTAGGGAACCAACATCTGATGGCCAACCGATTGGAATGCACACACACCAGTGACACAGCAGAACATGAAGGCTTGTTGAAAGGCTTGAGAAGAGCCATTGAAAGGAATGTAAAAAATATTAGAGTTTTTGATGTCTCATACATACCTCATGTTGGTACCTAGTGAGGTACAAACATGAGGTATGGAGTTTAATTGACAATTTCGATTCTTTCAATGTTGCATACATACCTCGAAAGTATAACCATGATGTCAATCTGATGGCTACTATGGCTATGAAACTTTTGCCTAATCTTAGATTAGATAAGAATAAATTTTATGTTGAATTGATTTTTAGATCATTCGTAACTGATAACATCTCAAGTTGGTAAGTGTTTGAAGGTGATAATCAGATCCTTGAGTTCTTGCATTGCAAAAGAGCACTCAGAAACACAACCATTAACAAAAGGGAGCATGACAAAATTATAAATGGAAGTGAGGATGAGCTGATATCTTTCGTTGAAAAATTCATTTGCTTTTCACCTCTCATGAGTGAGCCAACAGGTGAGCACACAAAATTACAACACTCATGGTTGAGCCCATTCTAAGTTGTGGAAAAAATTGGTCATGAAACTTACAGATTGAAAACTTTACAGGGTGGAACTGAAAAACTCCCTGTTATTGGCTAGCATCTCAAGAGATACTCCTAGTAGCCACCATATGGTGGTTACTTCATAAGTAGGCTAGAACGCATTTCCTTTTTTCTATTAGTCTAGTTACGTTTCCATCTATTCCTTTCTTGTTTCTCTGCAAAGTTTTACTTTCTATTTTAAATGACGGTCCTTTTCAGCTAACTGATTATCGTACCCCTGTTTTGTTTTTACCTTTTCAGATTGCCATCATTCGGCACATTCAACCTTTCCATTCCTCATTAACTTGTTGATGATTCTACTATTTCTAAATCCATCATTACCTTGCAAATCAAACAAATTTTCGAATAGCCCATGAGAACATGAAAATCAGTTGTGGAATTCAGACCAAGCCACTCATTGGCATCTGTTGAAAACTGGGTAAGACATGTTGATAACCTTGATACTTGGAGCATGTAGGGGCATCTTTATAAAACAAAAATGTGTAACTACAGTTGAATTGGCATGGAGGAATGCTGCATTTTTTATAAATCCCACTTAGACGTAGCCTATACTGACCTATAAGGTTTACAGTCATTCTCCATCGGTCCCATTCACCACACTAAATTGTCCAATACTTATGGTTTACATGTAAACATCCTTTCATGGGCTAAACTCACTGTCATTCACCCTGTGGCAAATACAATGTGCTCTAGTCCTTGTGCTTCAAGCCGAAAGGACCTAGTTAAAAGAAAATGAAATTTCAAGTCCTTCTGCCAATCTAGAAGGACATGTTGTTTGGGAAGCTAGTTAGAGTAAGGATTGTTGCTGGGCTCAGAGTACCGATTGACACCGCAAGCCCAACCTTACTTAAGCAGTTTAAAAATATGGCATGATCCAGGACTACACCCCATTCAACCATATGAAAATATAGCACTGGAATTCTTATGTAAAGTGCAGATTAACATATCTAAATCAAGTTTGATGAATACTGTAGAGTTGATGTACACACCTAAATGGGTATTGATAGACCAGTGATGGTCCCAAAAGGATTTTTGAAACAAGACAATAGGTAAAGGAAGGTCAATACATCCCATAGTAATAACCAATGGAGAATGCCTTTCAAAACCTTATCAGTGAGAAGAAGCTATTTGCGTTTATCCCACCTAAGACAATTAATGTTAAAGTGGAACCCATGCCTGTTCATTTGTATGATTTGCATTTCAAGTTTATCTTAACACCCTGATGTTTTATTCATCCAAGGTTTATTTGGAAAACAAAGGTAACTGGTTTTCTAGATGGTTCGTCATTTGTTGTGTCCACAACTACCACCCTATTAAAATATGCTCTGATAGAAAATTTTTAGTGGGTTTCCTTGAAGCTAGATTTTTCACCTCCTCAAATGATCTACTTTCATCTCAGAAACTCTAACTCTATTATGGGTAAACACTTTAATTCTTAATGTTCAATACCTCCCCTTGAAAATATCTCTGTAGCATTATTTATTTATAACGTGCACTCCCGTTGCCTCAACGGACCCTTCTCAATCCTCATAAGTGTCTCTGGTAAAATAGGTCCATATATGTAATCGCCCCTACCCTTACTATGGCCATTCATGCACGTAATACACAAAACCCTCTATCACACCTCATTTTCCTTCATAACTCTTTATAGCCGAAGTGCTTCACAAATCATACATGAATCACCCCTTTTCGCTCATTGCACTTCACCTTGATCTAAGGGTGAAGGATGGTTTATCATGAATAACTAAGAGCAATGTGAGTAATTCCTCCACCACATCACAAATCACTAATAAACGATATTCACAGAGGCATATTATGTTTTGGATCTAGGACCCATCACGCATCACTATCGACAGGCCCAAAATCTATGTATCTGGTGCACCATAACCACCCCGAGCCACTGATGATTTTAAAACTGGGTGCATCAATTTTCAAGTCTAGCCTTATGGATGGATACATAGCTTTTGCACTTATATCCTTGTGTTTATGGAAAAAAATTGAAGTCAAGGTTTTCCAAAGGGAAGGGTAACATTGTTGACCCAAAGGGATTTATGAATGTTAACCTATATGTGTTTTGGGTCCACAGCCCCATTGCATATCGCATATCGGCGGGAGCCTGGGTCTTATGTACATATGCGTTGTGTTTCTGCCGGACTCAATATTATTGTGAATTATATTTCATATATGTTTTGGATCCAGGGATATATTGTGCATCCTTATCGGCCTTGTCCCAAAGCTTAAATATATAGCTCACCTTTATCTGTCGGACCCGCTGACAATTGTGAATATGGGCATATAATGTTTCAAGTTCGGCCTAAATACTAGACTCGGGTTTTCTTGTGTATTTCTTTTTTTTGAAAGATATTGAGGGTGGGGCATTTTCAAATGAACTCTGATAAGGGTGATGTTACGTGTAATGTGCCATTGAGATGTGCCATTGTGACTCATTCGCGGCATGATTTTTGGCTAAACCAGGGGCCATTTTCTTTCACGACATCTCCTTTTGTTTTCGCAACGCCTTATCATTTTTCAAGTTTCGATGATGGTGAGAGCTATTCTTGAGAATTTTTATCATATTTTATAATCACAGCTAATATGAATTATCTCTACAGGCGAGTTTGAGTGGATCTAGTCATAGATGAAGGAATTGTATTTCAGGATGACACCTATGTGCCACTAGTGTCAGTATTGCAAAACACACTCTGCTAAAGGGAAGATAGACCACCATAGTGCATAATGAAAGTGCTCCTATAGTTTAGTGGAAGCATTCAGGATAACACTAATCCACCAGGATGTTATCATCGCAAGATACATTAGAAAGCATGCCAGATGCGAGGATGATGGGAGCATCTTCAATTTCTTTAAAATAAAAGACAGAGAATCATAGCCACTACTCATAGGTGCTAAGAAATGATACATAGTCCTCTATTGTTCCAAGGAGATCCATCCATTTCCCCAGCAAGGGGAATGCTCCACCAAGGGTGACCTCAGCTTGTCAGTAGTTTTACCAACCTTTCACATTTGTACATATTGATCAGTGTAACAACAAGAGGGAACTAAAAATTCATGGAAGGTTAAGGGTCATTCAAGACCGCATAAGTATTACCTCCGAAGAAAGGAGAAGGGATTTTTGGGCCTGGAGAAAAACAATTTTGATTTATTGTGAATAAAGGGGACTATTTGTTTCAAGGAGGAGCCATACTTTCAGACTTTTTGTATTGTTTTGGATCAGAGTGTTATTACTATCATGAATATAAATGTGATTTGTATTTATGCATATTGATGACTTACAATTCACTATTAGTATTGCTAAATTGAATGGTTAGCTTGTGAATGGTTTATGATTTGAAACTAATTTAAACATTAGCTGTTGATCCGGGTGGATATTGGTGGCCACCTGCCACGTCCACCTGCACCCCCACCATTGTCTTTCTCAGCATTTTCAGTTTCCTTAATTGTAGCACAACTTACTATTTTTAGCAGTTTTTCGGGTCCTGAACTTCCGAAGCCGTTTTGAGGCCCTAAACGACGTTTTTTGGGGAATCCAGGGGCAACATTGGTCCATGCAATGGACCGATGTTGCCCATTCTAACAATGATAGTGCTCGAATAGATCTTTCTAATGAGCTATTGTACGCGTCAAACGGAGATCATATGCTAAAGTTACGACCCCGGGAAGTTGATGTACCAACTTACCCCCAAACGGGGCCCACAGTTTGGCGTTTCATCTCCTAGGGTTAGGTTTTGGAATGTGAAGGGTTTTTTTTCATTGTTTCTCAACAATAAATAGGCCTTCGAGCCTCATTGTAACACAGTTCAGAGGCATGTAGCCATCACATCTCTTCTCAGAGATAAGCTACCATCGCCCTAGCTAGTTTATTTCCATTTCTGATTGTAAGAATATTTTAGTATTTTCCATTAATGAAATGAAGTATTATTTCCGCTGCATATTTGTGTATATGGTTATCTCTGTAATTTGTTGCGTTCCTGTTTAAATCCGGATCAGTGGTATCAGAGCGGTCTGCTTTTCCTTTGTTTTTCTTTGCATGTCCCCAACAAGGTCGGGATATAAGGAGTTAGGGCTTGAACTGGTTGAACCTTTGCAAGAGCAGCCTCGAAAATCCCGACGGCCTCCCATGGCAGACGACGAGAAGAAAGACGAGGGGGCAGGAGATCCCATCAAAATCTTGCTCGAAGAAGCGCTCGAGTGACAACGGAACGCGATGATGGATAGCTTTGCGCAGATCCTTCAGCGGCTACCTAGAAGCGGCGCATCGGCTTCCAGTAGCTTCTCTGGAAACGCCACACCCTTTAAGGTACAAGTTGATTTTGAAATCCCCATATTCGAGGGTCAGATAGACGCTGATGCCGTAGATAAATGGTTAAATCTGCTAGAGGGTTATTTTTCT
>APFE031317227.1:42938-81311 GCA_000404065.3 Pinus taeda | reverse complement strand
AGTTTCCTTAATTGTAGCACAACTTACTATTTTTAGCAGTTTTTCGGGTCCTGAACTTCCGGAGCCGTTTTGAGGCCCTAAACGACGTTTTTTTGGGAATCCGGGGGCAACATCGGTCCATGCAATGGACCGATGTTGCCCGTTCTAACAATGATAGTGCTCGAACAGATCTTTCTAATGAGCTATTGTACGCGTCAAACGGAGATCATATGCTAAAGTTACGACCCCGAGAAGTTGATGTACCAACTTACCCCCAAACGGGGCCCACAGTTTGGCGTTTCATCTCCTAGGGTTAGGTTTTGGAATGTGAAGGGTTTTGTTCATTGTTTCTCAACAATAAATAGGCCTTCGAGCCTCATTGTAACACAGTTCAGAGGCATGTATCCATCACATCTCTTCTCATAGATAAGCTACCATCGCCCTAGCAAGTTTATTTCCATTTCTGATTGTAAGCATATTTTAGTATTTTCCATTAATGAAATGAAGTATTATTTCCGCTGCATATTTGTGTATATGGTTATCTCCGTAATTTGTTGCGTTCCTGTTTAAATCCGGATCAGTTGCAAGTTTTAATTCCATAGAAGAATGTGGATTCCTATATGAGTGATTGGATTGCAATTTAGCTTTAATACAGTCTTGTCCAGCTTTGAATTCAGTGATTGATTTATTTGGACTTAAATCTATACATGATGTTTAATCTTCTTTATCATGCTCCTGCTGAACATATATATGATGTTTAAACCTCTGTATTATGCGTCTGAAGGATAGAGTAGGATAGCTAAGACTAGATTAGAGTAGTTAGAAGTTGTATAGATAGGATTTAATACATAGAGGTTAGCTATTTTGTTTTGTTGATTTAATTGAAGTCTTCCTCCCAGAAGTAGTTTTTTGACATGTTCAAATAGTGTACGAGGTCCCCTAAAACCCGTCGGAGCTAGCCATTCCAAACGAAAGCATATCTAATTGGGGCTTGCAATTAGGTTAGTTCCTCTTGTTGGCATTCCACACATTAGCCATGTCAACAAAATGGAAAAGATCAACTAAGCCAGTTGGCGATTGGGTGAAGGGACATTGTCGGACTAGGAGACAAATCGAAGGTGGAGAGGTCAAGGTGATAGAGGGATAGGGTGATGTGACAGCCGTCAAATCTAGCATGGCAGATTGACGATGGAGATTGGAGTGTGAAAAGAAATGTGAGGAAATGATAAGCAGGTTTGGAGGGTGGTAAGATGTATCTCGTACACGCTCAAATCCATAAATAGTTTTGTAGAATTTTGCTCGATTAACCTCCCCTGCCTACACATAACACAAGGAAACCTACCATGTCGTGTGCCCTCAACCTGATAACGGTCAGATGAAAATCCACTTGATATTGTGTAATGGCTATTGCATCTAGCAAGGTAGATCTACGACGGGGATATGATTGAGCAGGTTGATGAGTGGGTGTGTGATAGTCGTCAGATCTAACAAGGCACATCGATGGTGGGGATTTCGAGGGAAAAAAAGTCAAATGCGAAAATAGGATTTGAGTGGTGATTGGATAATTTGGCTTTTGAAAGGCGTTTTACTGGTAAAACCATTTAAACATGAATTATCAACTCCTACGCAAGTGTTTCCAGCTAAAGGAGAATGACAATATGAGTGAGGTCTTAGGCATAGGGTGAAGGGATAGATGACCAAGAAATGAGTGAATGATCATGAAACGAACCAAGCAATGGTATCTTGAACCACATGATTGCATTAAATGACGAACCCTATGAAAACCAAAACCTTATGTTTTTGGGGTTGCTGCAGGGTTTCTTCCTCACATCATGGTCCTAGAGGAAGGAGGTGAGGTCGAGAAACCTGTCAGTATCCTGATGGATATTTTCTTTCCCAACTTACTGATTAAATGAAAGCATAAATGGAGCAAACCCAAACACAATTGATCTGTTCTACCTTGCTATAATGGACTGCAATTTTTCAAGAAAATTAATAGGAAACAAGAAACTACATAAGTCAATGAGCAAGAAACCAGAGATATGTGTTGAACTACTATAATGAAACTGCATCTATTTAACCAAATGAACAATCAAACCATGCATCTATGCTACTGGTGTCATGGAAATGAAATATTTAAGTAAATGAACAGAGTGCAGGAATCTCTTCTAGAATATAATACAAGAAAGAGGAGCTTTCGCTATTAGGTTTGGTCCCTCACCCAAGAGCTTCTGCGCTCTGAGTTAACTCAGTGCTCGCTCAAATCAAAACTCATGTTAATTATCAAATAACATTGTATTACATCAAAATGTTACAAGTTAGAAGGTTTGAATACTTGCTAACTGACTGACTGACTATTGGTCAACTGCCTAAAAAAATTGAGGTCCTAAGCCTCTCTATTTGTACATATGAAGTCTCAATGAATTTGCTCAAAATTAGGGAGGTACAACTCCCAACTTAATGGTAACTTGTCCTTTAAATTTCACTAGCTCGACTGCCTTCTAGTAGGGAGGCTACTTGTACTTCCACTTGCTTGGCTGTCTTTTGGTACTCCTAATTTGGTTGTGTGTACTTTTAGTTGATGGAGGGATATTCGAATGGATGGGCAGTAAATGAGGAGGATTTACCTCCTCTAATTCCTCTCCCTTGTCTCATTTGAGTTTTTACCAAGGTATTTTACCATAGTTCCTTGCTTTTACCTTTTATTATTGCATTATGTGCACATTAGAAATCAAAGCAAAATATCCCACTCTAACTCAACTCATACGCAAAATATAATCAAAAGTATGCAATAAGTTGTGGGAATAGTTGGTTTGACTAAGCTAGGAGGTGAATTAAGGCCAATTAAGGCCCATATAATTACTCAATGATGAGACTCATCATGCAGTAGAGATTTATATGGATGATTTTATGCCCTATGGGTATGATTTCCAAGAGGCTTTATCCAACTTAGGTAAGGTGCTGAAAAAATGCATTGAAATGAACATGTGCTTTAGTCCCCAATAATTTGAGTTCTTGAGCACTACAGGGACTATGCTAGGTCTTTCATTATCCCAGTAAGGACTATAGCTGGACCCAAACAAAATAGCCATCATCCAAAGGGTCCCACCTCTACAAAAGAAGAGAGATGTTAGAAGCTTCCTAAGTTTATTTGGATACTATCAGAGGTTTACAAAAGACTTGAACAAGTTAGCTTCTCCATTATTTGGGTTGTTTTCCAAAGACTCTAAGTTTGTATGGTCAAAAAAGCTATCAAGAGGCCGTAGAGACCCTGAAGGACAAGCTGACCACTGCACCTATTTTCCAAAGCCAAAATTTGGTCCTTACTTTTCATATAGATGTTGATGCCACACAGAAAGCCATTGGAGCAGCTCGAGGCTAGATAGATGACAAATTTCCTTATGCCATTTTCTATAATAGTAAGAATATATTAAGGGCCCAACTAAACTACACAATGACCGAAAAGGAGCTCTTGGTTGTTGTGCATTCATTGAAAAAATTTAGGCATTACATTACAGGTTATCAAACATTTGTACATACTGAAAAATTGTGAAATCAAATATTTAATGAATAAACCTGATGTGAATGCTGAGATTATTAGATGATTACTTTTATTATAGAAGTTTGATCTAATTATTGTTGATAAGTCTGAAAAGGAAAATGTTGTTGCTGATCTTTTGTACAAATTAACTTTTCCTACAGTGGGGAATGAATGGTTGATGATCAGTTACCAGATGAACACTTATTTTCCATTTTAGTTCTCTCTCCAAGGTTTTCTCATAGAGAAATTATTTGGTCACTGCACAGTTCATACCAAATCTTTCCTCCAAAGAGAAAATAAACATTATAAGGAAGAGTGCCCCATTCACTTGGATTGGGGGTAACCTCTTCAAACTATGCCTGGATCAAATTCTAAGATGTGTTAGGGAGGAGAAAGTCTTTGACAACCTTCTAACTTGTTAGGATAGGCCTTGTGGCAATCACTTTGTAGCCAAGAGGACATCATTCAATGTGTTACAAGCTTATTACTATTGCCCACTCTTCATTAGGATGTGAGAAGGTATACTAGTTAGTTTGATCGATGCTAAAGGATGGGAAAGCCTACTCCAAGGAATTAAATGCCTCTACAACCTCAAGTGAATTTTGAGCCATTTGACAAGAGGGGCATGGATTTCATTAGATGTATTGACCCTCATTCTAAGAAAAATAAGTACATCATTGTGTGGACTGACTATTTGACTAAGTGTGTTAAAACCAAGGCAATCAAGGTAGGAACATAGGAAAACATTGCTGAGTTCTTAAGGGAAAATGTATTTTATAAGTTTGGGTACCCTAGAGAGCTGGTCAGTAATCAAGGCCACCGGTTTACATCCAACATGATTTTATACTTATTAAGCTAGCACAAGATCAAGAATAGAACCTCTAGTCCCTATCACCCTCAAGCTGATGGGCAAGTGGAGGTGACCAATAGAGCGTTGGAGGGCATTCTAACCAATTGTTTAGCATCAGTATAAAATATTGGGCAGATAGATTAGTTGAGGCCACCTAGGCTTACAGTACCACCTGGAAGACCATCACTGGATTCACACACTATGAGTTGGTCTATGGGAAGAAGGCCCTACTATCCATTGAATTTGAGTACAATACATCGAGGATGGTAGCCCAACTAGATCTAGGTCTTAGCAGTGCACAAAAAGAGATATTGCTCCAGTTCAATGAGTTAGATGAGTTCAAAGTGCAAGCCCTCCTACACAAAAAGGTGAGTCCAATTCGGAGGATGATATGGCATGAAAACAACATGAACGAGAAGCAATTTCAAGAAGGTGATTTGTCGTTGTTATATGATTCTAGATATAAAGACTTTAAGGGTAAGTTAGTAACTAGATGGTTAGGGCCTTATGCCATAGAGAAACGTCATTATAATGGTTCAGTATACATTAGAACCATATATGTAGAGGTCGTTCCTTTCCTTGTTAATGGGCACAAATTGAAATTTTACAAGAGGTCATTGTCAAAGCAAGAGTTTATTAATGATATCAGAAAAATAGTTTGATGGTGGAGCAAGTCTCAGGTCCTACCTGATCGAGTCACTGAGAAAAAATAAATAAATAAAGAGAGAAAAATAAGGAGACTTGGGTGAAAACCTCCATGAGACACCTGAGTCCCATTGTTGGGTTGAAAACTTCTCGAGGCAGCTCAATGGTGTCAAAGAAAAAAAGAAGTTAAATAAAAGGATCTCTGGGTGAAAATGTTCTTGAGGCACCCACGGTAAGTAGCTAGGATGAAAAACTCTTAGAGGAAGACTAGTTGTTTTCAATAAAAAATAAATAAAACCAAAAAAAAAAAGAGAAAATAAAAATTATGAAAATATTATTTACAAGTCTGTAGGAGGACGATCATAGCAATGAAAGAGAACCAAAAGGTACATGTCTAGCTCATGTTTTAATTTCTTAATTCATTACCCTTCATCATTTAATCATTCCTTTCATTTTTTCCACTCATTTGCCTCAATTTGCAAGGGTTCTGTGTTTTCTATATGATTCCCTGTAAACCTACACAATTATCTAAAAACCTACAGGATGATCTGTAGGAATTACAGTGGCTTGGGAATCCTAAAATAAGTAACCCTAGAGTAAGGGGATGACCTGTGGATATTAAAAAAAAAAATCCTACTTCACCATCTCATCACCATACCTCTCTCCACCATGATCACCCTTGTATTCATAAAAAAAAAATTCAGGTTTAAAAAAATTATAGTTTTCAATAAAAAAATAGAGAAAAGAGACTGAAGATAGAGAGAAAGGGGACAACATCTGAAAGCTATTTCTCTCATGCAGAAATCCCTAGATCCCTTCTTTGCTAATTCCAACTATCCTCAAGTTCCAGCAGTAGAAAATAATTAAAATTTTTGCAAGAGAAGTAGCTACAGGACATCCTGTAGCAACCTATCCCACAAAATATAAATCATAGGTTGTAGTAAGCTTCAAGAATGGAAGATCCAAAGGCAGAAGAGGCTCCTCCAAATCCTAGTAGCAATGTCAGCATCATCATCATCATCAACACCAAGTATCTGCACATCAAAGAAACTCATTAATGGACAATGAATAAAAGGAGAAAAGCACATGAATCCAACACACAACAAGAATTCATTTCTTCAATAAACTGCATCAAGGCATCATTACCATGGGTAAGTATCTCGCTTTCACTCTCTCATTACCATAATGTGATCAAAATATGTAAAATTTGTGAAAGAGTTGGTTTATAAGAGGAAGGTGGTCAAGTAACTTGGCCACCTTCATTCATTCAACACGGAGAAATCAGTTTGTCAACACACATGTGGCAAGAGTCAAGTCAACAAAAATAAGGATGACGTTGAAATTAGTTAAGCTACGAATGCCTGAAGTGGGATTTGATTACGCGTTGAGGAGAATGATGATGTGGTAGTGGGACCAACAGTCCAAAAATATATATTCATACCTCATCTACCACCACACCACCTCACTCAATTCACCCATATGAGGAAATAAACGTTGATCCCCATGCATATAAGCATTCACATTGTCGAGGCGCACAGTAGCAAAGTTGCCCTCTCCCCTTAATAAATCTACAGGAAAGGCAATTTTTTTTTCCTCGGTAGGACCACCTACAGGAAATCCTATAGGATCCTACAGGAGATGCTACAAGATACAGTCCAACACTTGTAGGATTGGTAGTGAGCATCTTTAGAAGGGAAACACAGAGGGTGGCTTCATCAAGCAATGTTAAGGAGGTAGTCCCTACATTTCCCCACATTTTTCCAAGTGAAAGGAACATAAAAAAAAAATCTTCCAGTTTTTTGAGAGTGGTTGCAGCATAAGGGAATTGTATGCACATAATTTACATTTACATTTCCTCCTTCATTAATGTTTGCATCAGACGTATACACTTCTTCATCCATCAAAGAAAATGATAAGGGACTTTAGTAAAACGGAACCCATCAACACAGTGAGGATTCATCAACACCCTCATGTGCTAGAGTTATTCATAAAGGGACAATTGGATGGGTTTCATTGAGAAATTGAGCGGGTATGATGATGAAGTAGCTAGAGATTTTTCTCTCTCCCTCATTCCACTGACTAGGACCCAGGCCACTATTATGGTGAGAGGCCTCTCCATAGAGCTCACCGCTAAAATCATAAGAATAATTACCACACTTCCCTTAGGAGTGCCTTAGAGAAAGGAGGACAAGGGAAATAGGGAAACTGCAAAGAAGAAATTATTTTCAGAGAGAGAGGAGTTCATGGAAGACAAAAATGTAGTGAGAAGCATAGGCCTACCCTATCCTTGGAATGCGATTAGCTGCCACCTTATAAAGTATATCTCATGTGAAGGTAAGTACAGTGTGGTATATGGATACCACTTTAGGTATCTTGAAAAATTGAGGATTGGAGTAGACACACCTCCCCAAAATAGACTCAGCATACCCTACTTCCTTCTTTAATCAGTGATAGATATGAACATGAAGGTGCAGGAAGGAAACCACCCACAACTAGCCAGTCATGGGTTAATTAGACTTATCATAGAAGGTGCCCTCCAAAACCTCAGAATTCCTATCACATGGGAAATTTTTAGAGACATGTAGACAAAGGAGGAGATAAAAACTCCTGAATATGACAAGAGCCCTATGTTGGGTAACAGATCTCCTACGTAATTATTTTTGCGATTAAAGCCCACAGTTTTGGGTATTGTATTGTAAAAGATCTGTGAAATGTGCGGTGCGTGAGCTATAATAAGTCAAGCCAAAGGTTAGTTCCCTCAAAATTAAGATAAAATAATAGAGAATGAGTTGGCCTACCCATGGTCCATAGACCGTGAGAACGTATAAATAAAGCTAGCCTCTAGATGTAGAAGATAGTTTTTGGACAAGGAGTAAAGAGATCTATAGTGCATGGGTTGTTAATTGTGATAGTCGCTTTGAGTTGCGAGCTCTTAGTCAAGCGTTGTAATAGGAGATAAAAGCTCCATAACTATGTGCGTGGAGGCCTAGTAGAGTCTGCATCTATGTGCGTAGACCCTTGCAGCTGTGTGCACAGGGAAGGAAGTGGATTATAACTGGACAAATGCCTTAATAAGGATAAGTTTATTTTGAAATATCGTGTACCTGTTTTAGATTATGGGTTATGCATCTCTTCCTTATTTATGATTACGCATATGACTGTTTATGTTAAATAATAACTGAAAGAGCTATACCTTCATAGGTAAAATAACATCTATAATAATATTAAGTACAAAAAATGGTAAATTGCAATCATGCTTGACTAAGGTAGCTACTTTGAGAATATAGTTGCGCAGAAGCAACACAGTGTGCAGGATCACTCCACGCCAACTCAAACCACATCAAGACATCCCTAGGGAGCGAAAACCTGGTTCCAAAACCCTTCCATACTACCTTGGGTGAGAATTTAGTCTATGCTCTATGGACTATTGCCGAAAGGGCCGGTAGTGTCGGGATTTGTTTGGCTAAACATTTCTGAACCTGGGTGAGGTACCATTAAGCCAACAGATGGTTTCGTTGTCGGGACCAGGATCCACCTAAGGGATGTCTAATGTTGGGACGTTGGAACCCTATGATGAAAGAACTTGAATATTGGTTGGATCAAAAGTTGCACAAGTTCATGATACAAGAAAACATAATTCTATAGATATCCAAGAAAAGGTGGTTGGATTGTTTCATATATGCAAAAATCCATGAGGTCTGCTTCTCGAAATCCTTTTAGAAACTATATGCTTTCATTGTGAGGCTAGCTGACAACTAGGGAAGGTACAAGCTTCATCAACCAATAGTGTGGACCCTGGAGTTGGTGCATAGGCTATAGGCATTTGAATATAAAATTGCACTGGCCATAGATCATTAGCTGGATCGAATAATAGGAGGGTCTATCACTAAATTTACGATAGACACGATTGTCAGTTACAACAAAGTCAAAAGATGCTTTCTGAAAGGACTGCGAGGTAAGTACATCAAATCTTTGAATACCTAGATTAAGATGTTGTTGTGTGAACAACTGGTGATACACATACATTAATGAGTGGAATGACATGGAGAAGAAGGATATTCAAAGGGATGCAAGGGTTAGGAAATAGTCCTTTAATTTCACCACCATGGGCAAGTGAGGAGGAGTTCTTGGGTTTCTCCAAGGAGTATAGTTAGTTTGATCAGGCAACACATTCTGTAGTTATCATCTCCGCTAATGCCACCGCTCCCCTCGCCTCCTTCGCCTCCAACTTCACCCACTCCACCTCCAGCAAAACAACACTTTAGCATGGCCAGTACAATTAAGTTGCCTATATTCAGAGGAGTATGAAACGAAGATCCTGATCAGTTTTGGTTAGTAGTAAGAGCAGGGTGGGAAGCACATGGGGTTACAGATGATAACATTAAGAAGGTCCCATTGGTAAATGCACTATAGGACTACACACTAACTTGCTATATCAAGCACTCGAATGATCACCTGAATGCCAGAATAGAAAAAACTCAGATTGCATTGAATAGAGTGTTTAGTTGACTGAAATTAGAGACGTAGTCGATTATAGGATTCAAGGAGATCACGATGCTTCCAGGTGAAACCCCATGGGACCTAGATCAAAGGCTGAAAAGTATGATCCACGAGGCTAATATGACACTGACGGATGCACAACACCATGCGTGGTTTGTGGCATCTTTGACAACACACCTGTGGACGGCACTGTCACAACAGAAGCTCTCAACCCAAGCAGAAGCATTAGAAATTATGACGAGGTTACACAAAACTCCAATATAAGATTCAAGGTTGGGAGTCCAACATATCCATGCGCAACTACAAAACCTATGCTTAGAGATGCAGAGTTTGAAGTAGGATAGGGCACCTCGGTCAGAGGCACGTGAAGAAGTGTGGTGTATAAGATGCAAAGGCCAGGGTCATGATAAGGACCACTATCTTGTGTTCAGAAACTATTTGGTAGGAGGGGGACCAATGTCGTTGAGACCAGAGGCACAAGCAGGACTAGGTGCATTTGCTACTCTTTTGTGCATGATTTGTCAGGTGGGCAGAAAGCATGCAATGGACTAATGTCACCTGTTGCAAAATTACACCCAGACACCGCAGCAACTGTATTGTCATTTCTGTAGATGAGTAGGTCACGACAAGTAGACATTCCAACGCTATGAACTAATGATGGATAGGACCCCAGCTTATCGAATGTAGATTGAAATGTGAGGTCTCGATCTAGCTACAACAATCACGTGGGGGGAATTTCAAGGATGAGGTCGAGGGTGAGGAGGGATGGGACCAGGATGATGGTGTAGACAGTTAATCTACTACAACTATGGAGGACCCAGGCACTACGCACGTGACTGTATGAATCCAACTAGAAAATGTTTTCCATACTACTATCAGTTTGATCATGAATCAATAGATTGTTTGATGTTGAACACATAGATGCATGAGAAAGGGGTATTATAGCCCACTCCAACTCAAAATATCCAAATGATGAGGTCAAAACCACGTGAAGGAGACCCCAACATGAATATGGTGCTTAGAAGTGGCGTGACTACAAGAGAAGATAAGGAAAAGTGACCTGAGGATGATACATGGGTTTGTAAGGCTCCTACGAAGGAATCTGCACTTGACTTGGAATGCGCGAAGGAAATGGTTATGGAAGCTATGAAGAGATTCATGGAGGCCTCTACTTCAGGTAGTAAGGATCAATCAGAACCGAGAATGGATCCATCTATGCTTACTACCTTTTTAGAGACATGCATGAAGCTGCTACAAGACAATAAGGTAGTTCAAGGACTCCAAGAGCTAATTACTAGGTTTGAAGGATCAAGGGAACCGTGCGTAGTTAAAAGGATGGGGAAGCATACTTTGTGTATTAGTAGGGAAATGTGGGTGACGACACAAATTAACAAATATGAAATGGATCAGGTAGTCCTTGACCTGGGTTTGGACATGAACGTGTTACCAAACAGACTTGGGAACGGATGGGCTGGCCTGTGTTATAGTGGTCTCCTATTCAATTACGAATGGAAATCAAGAAAAGATCATGCCCATGGGAAGACTGCAAGGGTAACTGTGGATATTGGCGACATGAGCACGCAGACAAACTTTGGGGTAATAGAGATTGTGGATGATAGTAACCCTTACCCCACATTATTAGGGATAGATTGGGCTACAGATACGAATGAATTCATCAACTCGAAGAAACGAAAAATGATTTTTGAGAAAACATCTCTACGCGTCATTGTTCTACTAGATCTAGCTGAAGGAGTGCACTACACTGAACCTGTGCATGAAGATGACAACGACGATGAGCTAGATTGCATTTACCAGATAACAATGCAAGATCAAGATTGAGTAAAATAGAGTAAATATGGGAGAATATCATGGAAGTGCAACATCTCCTGTACTTCAGATTCTGATGAAGAAATAGAACATTGGAAGAACTAGTTGCATGAGGTATCAACACTAAATTGCAATAGGATGATTAGATCACTACGGTACGTGACGATAGAAGCCAAGGAATTACCAACATATGATGGGGAAAAATGAAGGGATGAAATCTTAAATGAGATTGGAAGGTCAGGGCCAAAACAGTAAAAGTGTGACACGATGGATTGGGCATTGTGCGTGGCGCCTGCACAAGGGTGGCAGAAGCAGCAGCAGAATATTTGGAGCTGTCGTGAATGTAGAAGAAGGATGCACTTGCAGTTTCAAAATTCTGAGTGTCAAACGTAGGTTGGACAACTAGGAAAAAGTAGTTTGTGCACCCACTTGTGTCGACGGGTATAGTCACATGTTGGACAAGCACAACCCAAACTAAAGTTCAAAAAGCAGGACCCCATGCAGTAGCAGAACGAGCGATGTGTATTTTCAAGGCCATGTGGGCTCGTGAAGAGAGTTTAACAGGTGGGATGATCAGATAGGGACCTGCACACCCGAGTGGTTTGATGGTCTAATAGGACCATAAGCATAAACTAGAGCATGACAATGTTGTTAATGATGACAAGAAGAGAAGAAATCATGAAGGCAGAAAAGCATCTTTGGCCTACAACTCCCTAAGTAGGAATAGCACTAGGGGACCTGGTTAAAAGAAGTTGGCAGCTACAAGAAAACCTTCGGTGCGAAAGCATGAAACTTCGTGAACTGGATGACAAATGGGCGGGCTTGAGGAAGAGAAGTATGACATTGGATGAAGAAATTTGCAAACTAGAAAACGAATTTGCGCAAGTGGGCCATGAAAAAATGAGTATGAAGGGACCAAGTCTAGCCAACATTACTATGGTGTTCGATGGAATTGTGACCCTGCTATTATGGCTGCAACCACACCTTACTAACAAAGGGAAGGTTCTAGCCAAAGGGGGACATGATGCAAAGGCATGTGGAAGGTGCCAGTAGCCTGGGCTAGTAGGAAAAGCGAAGCCTCACACCAAGGGTGCGACCACCTGACTATCTATAGAAGGCACAGTCTTAGTGCCCCACATAGTTGAAAGAAGGCATGGGACTGTAAACAAGGTTGTAGGAAATATGAGCGGAAAGGGGGGTTCGCATAGAGCCTGTCTGGCATTTCCGATAGGGACCTGCAAACCAGAGTGGTTTGATGCTCTAATAGGACCATAAGCATAAACTGGAGCATGGAAATGTTGTTAATGATGAAAAGAAGAGAAGAAATCATGAAGGTAGAAAAGAATCTTTGGCCTACGGCTCCCTAAGTAGGAATAGCACTTGGGGACCTGGTTAAAAGAAGTTGGCAGCTACAAGAAAACCTTCGGTGCAGAAGCATGAAACTTCATGAACTGGATGACGAATGGGCGGGCTTGAGGAAGAGAAGTATGACAGTGGATGAAGAAATTTGCAAACTAGAAAACGAATTTTCTCAAGTGGGCCATGAAAAAATGAGTATGAAGGGACCAAGTCCAGCCAACACTACTATGGTGTTCGATGAAATTGTGACCCTGCTATTATGGCTGCAACCACACCTTACTGACAAAGGGAAGGTTCTAGCCAAAGGGGGACATGATGCAAAGGCATGTGGAAGGTGCCAGTAGCCTGGGCTAGCAGGAAATGCGAAGCCTCGCACCAAGGGTGCGACCACCTAACTATCTATAGAAGGCACAGTCTTAGTGCCCCACGTAGTTGAAAGAAGGCATGGGACTGTAAACAAGGTTGCAGGAAATATGAGTGGAAAGGGGGGTCTGCATAGAGCCCGTCTAGCATAAGGTTCACATTCATGCTTAAGGGATGTGCTGCCACGTGTAGAGGCTCGAGGATGACCATTGGTGACACTGTTCATGACAAGAGGGATAATTTGGTGTGGAAAGGAGTGGGAGGAAGGCCTTTAAGACATGAATTACGAGCTAGATTCGGGGAGATTTGCTGCCAAGAATGTACTAAGGACTCAAAAATGGAGGGAAGGGCCGAATTAAAATCTGATTGTTACTATAAAATTCCATGGGGTAGTTTTCAAGTAGCTCTAGGGTTGTTAATATTTGAGGGAGAATAGAGCAGTGAGTCCCAAGCTACCTTGCCACCTGTAAATGCATAACTAACCGAGTCCAGTATAAACACAATGTCGAGATGTAGAGTGCGAATTATGGGAGGTAGCCAAGAACCCCGGGTGACCCAAGAGGAACCCGAAGAGGCAATAGGTGCACCAGAGGTCCTGAAGTCGCTTTGCACACCACGACTATAGAAGAACAAATAGCCGATGGGGCCCATCTAAGTATCACCACAACGCCTAAGAGTTAGTAAAATCTCACTGGCCAAAAAGGGTAAAGCCATCACTATTGAGACAGAAGAGGAGGAGGAAGATTTGTAAGACCTAATAGCTCAAATAATGGCATAGGAAAATGGGGAAGAAAATATCTCCCAAGCACCTTTAGCAATAGAGTTAACCTCCTACGTTTCCCCATGGAAAGGGATAGCCAAGATACAAAAGGACCTAAAGGCCTCGAAGAGCACACTCAAAACCCCACTTCCTCCAGATGATATCAGGTTTGACGGACCGCTGCTGGGATGGGTACTAAATATAAAATTCAAAGACCAAGACTCAGTGGATAGCGAGAAATTCCCATAGTTGGCTGCGGACAAAATACGACAGCAGAAATGGTTGCAAGGTATGGAGAAGGCAGGGTTACTATATCTGCGATGGATACCCCACTACCACCACGTGACTATCACTATCTTTGTCATCCGAAAGCTACTGTGTCTAGTACATGATGGGTATCTATGGCTGGAAGAGTCTATTCCCATCACAACTAACTTAATTCACCAAATCTCATGGCTGTCGATTAAAGGAACCAATCCTGCAGACATAGCCGAAAGGAGTAGTGACTTGGGCCTTGCAGAAGCTATGAAGGCCAAATATAAGCTAGGGAAAAGGAAGCGAGGTTACGTAATCACAAGTATCAAAGATCGAGGGGTGCACGTTGCCACCCAGTTGCTAGCTAGCAAGCTCATGAGGAATTTTCATGTAGATGAAGTAGCAAAATTTGTAATTGCATTGGCAGAGTAGTGTGCAGAAGGGGTCCAGTTAAATTGGGTGTAGTTTCTGTGTGACAAATTTACTATGAACTTCAAGGAAGCATAGGACCAGCGTGAGACCTTCCACTACACATGAGTGCTCTTATCCATCCTCTTGATTTCTGAGGACTTGCCAACAGATAGCCAGTTTCCTGCTGTGGAACAGAAGATGCCTGAGGTCGTGAGGTATACCTCGCTCTGGGTGACGAAAAACGCACCAAGCATCTAGAAGATAAAGGTATTTTGGACATTTGTAGAGGCAAGTTTACACAAGTGGATTAACCATAGGCCACTCTTATTCTCGTGATATATACACTTTATAGAGTGTGGCAGAATTCAAGGCAAATATGCATAACTTGTATATCTAGGATTGCAAGCATCCAGCCCGAGCATGGGAAAAGTTGTCGTTCATTGCCACATATGATGTAATATTCAAAGTAATTTCATCATGGTCTCTAGAGTGGGACACCCCAAACTTGGCAGAATTGGAAAAAATTACAGTGCAGCAAAAGAAGGAGACCAAGCTATGCCTCACAAAGCTAGCAGAAAGAAAGCGTCAAGAATAGGAAGTGTCCATGTCACAGACAATAGCTAAGGCTACCACACCAGAGAAAATGACACAGACCACAATTGCAGTCAATAAAAAGGATGAGGAAGGCCATGAAATGCCCATGGAGCAAAATATACAGGGGGAGGTGGAGACAAAGGAATGCGCGAACCTTACAACAAATGTGACCCAACTCAAGAGGCCACACAACCAGGAGCAACCTTCCATGTGAAAAAGGACAAAGGCAGCAAAGTCCATGGGAGGAACCCTTATTAATAAGGATTCCCTAGCAGAATTGATGATGGATCAAATGACTGTGTTGTGGGCACTTAGATCGCAACTGTAGTCATTATAGGGGCAAAGCCCAGGAATGATCACACCGTACATTACGAAAGGAATATCCAAGACTAAACAAATGTTGCGCACAAGCACAATGCACACTTTGGTGTTGATAGAAGGAGCCATCGTAGCAGTAGCCGAAGGCGACATAATGGGCTAGGGTTTGAATTTGGCCACCCTTCCCAGTGAGATGCTCCACCAGCTATAGGAAGGGGTAACTAATGACATTCGTTCCAAGGAGGGTCATGCTCTCCAAATCTTGAGGGAAAAACACAAAAATAGAAGAGCTCAACCTGTAGTTCAAAAGCGCGGTTGCCTAAAAATAGGGAGTAGAATAGGCAGTGGATGAAGCTTGTAGTAGTATTTCAAAGTTGGTCGTACTAGTAGAGCTTCCCACAGCAAAAGAGATTCGACAGATGGCAGCTGGAGTTTGCATAACCCACGAGGAGGCAGAAAAAGTGTAGCTGGAACTAAACTTGTAGATGGCCAAGCCATGATTGCAGGCGTAGTCCTCTATAAACCTGGAAGTCAGAGAGTAGCACCGCTAAGTCATTAAATTGGGGTTAAAAGAGATAGAGCATGCTATAAAAGACTACACTGGCTTGCTGGACCACTCCCTCTTAAGGCTCACTTCACTCCAGGGAGTCCTAATTCTACGATAGCTAGAAATGGAAGTGCGGGAATTGCATTGGGCATATGATAATGCTTGGGGAACACTACAGACAATCGCCCTCACCCAGCACTTAGCCAATATAAAGGAGGCCCAGCATATGAAAGAATGAGTGGACATTTCTTGACAAAAGGAAGCAAGGCTTAAAGCATGCATCCAGCCTTGGCTCAAGGAAATGTTCATGGTCACTGCCATAGTAGAGAGAAAGCTGACCCAAATGCAAGATACATATGCAAAAAGGCATGTGGATGCCACTAACAATGATTCATCAGAATGTAGTACACATTTGATACAACAGAGAGTGGAGGAGTGTGTTGTGGATGTCAGTGGAGCGCAACGATTGGTATATGAACTTTGTGCAAAGATTACTGCACTAGCGAAGTGACTCGGGACAAGTCACAATGGTTGTGTTGGGGGATTTTTGGGCAGTGGATCCCCCTCATAATGGTTTTTGGGCTTAGAGCCCATACATTTGGGTATTGTATTGTAAAAGCTCCGTGAAATGTGCGAAGCATGAGTTGTAATAAGTCAAGATAAAGGGTAGTTCACCTAAAAATAAGATAAAATAATAGAAAATGAGTCGGCCTACCCATGGTCCATTGACCATAAGAATGTATAAATAAAGCAAGGCTCTAGTTGTAGAAGATAGTTTTTGGACAAGGAGTAAGGAGATCTATAGTGCATGGGATGTTAATTGTGATACTCACTCTGAGTCGGGAAGTCTGAGTCAAGGGTTGTAATAGGAGATACAGGTTCCACAGTTGTGTGCACAGAGACCTGGTAGAGTCTGCAGCTGTGTTTGCAGACCCGTGCAGCTGTGTGCACAGTGCAGGAAGTCGATTGTAACCAAATAAAGGCCTTAATAAACATAGGTTGATTTTGAAATATCGTGTATCTGTTCTAGATTTTAGGTTATAGAATTGTTCCTAATTTATGATTATGTGTATGTTTGTTTATGCTAAATATTAACTTAAAGAGCTATACCTTAATAAGTAACAAACGATCTATAGTAATATTAAGTAGTTTACTAAGGTAGTTGTTCCGAGAATACAGTTGCATGGAAGCAACACAATGCGCAAGATTGCTCTGCGCCAACTCAGACCACATGTAGACATCCCTAGGGTGTAGAAACCTCATTCCAACACCCTCCCATACTAGCTCGGGTGAGACTTCAGTCTTTGCTCCATAGACTAATGCTAAAAAGGCCAGTAGTGTTGGGATTTGTCTGGCTAAACATTTCTGAACTTGGGTCAAGCCCCATTAAGCCAACACCCTACTTCCATTGAAAGAGATGAAGAAGAAACTAAAAAATATGAAGAAAAAATAGAGAGGGATGAAGTGGCAATAGATGAGGATGAGGACAAAGAAAAAGAGAAGGAAAATGGTGAAGAAACATAATAAGGTGCAAAGGAGGAAACTTATGAATAAAGTGAGGAACTAGAGGTAGAAGAAGAGGAGAAAGACAAAGATGAGACGGGGAATGGAAAAGAGGTGGTAGAATACATGGAGGAATCATCTAGGGTATCTCCAAAACCCACTAAGAAAGAGGCAACAACTTCCCTCACTGGCCTTACTACCCCTATCAAACAAAAAGGAAAGAAATAAAGACAAGGTCCATTGTACGTTAGGACAAGAAAAAGTACGAGAATAAGGTAGTGAAAACCTCAAACTCCCACCAAGGTTCCTATTGTTATTGAAGAGTCACCTTAACAATAGGAGAATATGGCCCCTCTTATGAAAACTCAAGGAGTAGGATCCTTAGGACAAGCTTGCCCTAAGTCTCCTATCACTTACGTGAGAAGGCATGTGACTAGATATGCCTCATCTGAAGGAAAAGACATCCTACATGATACATAGAAGGAGCTACAAGAAGTAGAGGCAATCCTACATGAAACTTTGCTAAACCTATAGGATGCTCAAAAATTGGATAAATAAGGGAATGTGCATTATGAAACAAAGAAAGAGGACACAGAGCTAAGGGAACCTAGTCCTCAACCTAACCTTGACTCCTACTGTAGGTTTATTGAAGGGTGTAGGGTCATTCCACAAAAAATTTCCATCCCATTATTATATGAGCTTGAGAAACAAAGAGAAAGGACACATAGATGGATGCATATGGCTATGTCCAAGGGAGTCGATGATATAGGTCACATGGAAGAAAAACTTAAAGAGATGAGAAGAGAAATGAGGAACTTGAGGGATAGAGAGGCAATGATGAAATCTCTGTTGGAGGCTGAAAAGGAATGGTTAAAAGGACAACTATAAGAAAGAGAGAATCAATTGGCAACCATGGCTAGTCTATCCTTAGAGGAAATCTAGTGCAGGATGCTAGCTATGCCCTATGTGTTATACCTTAAGGAACAATGGTTTCAATTCCAAATCAAGACCCTAGCATAGAGAGGCATTATGCCCTTTGAGGATTATAGACAATTCATTGATCTTTGTGATTAAAGCATATTTTAGGATAGGTCTAAACTATCTAAGTTCTACCTACATAACCTATCATTGACAGATTTGAATGTATGGGACCCTAATGCAAAACTAGGGGATTTATAGTTGATGACATTGGCATCATGGATGAACCACGAGGAAGAAAGGGCTATTGAAATGAATAAAATAATGGCAAGTGACGAAATAGAGCCTCTCATGATTAGAGCTGAGTAGTCAAATCCAATGGTTGTCATGAACACACATAACTTATTTGCAAATGATGCTCAACTTGCACCTAAGTATCTTGTTGCCCAAGACCAAGAAATTACATGTTTTGAGGATATGTTCAGGTTTTTAGGGGATGATGATATACAAGCTTGCCAAAGGATATGGAGTACTTTGCCCTACAGTTTGGAAATTAGAGAGTACCATTATGCTTGAAGAATGAGAGAAGCACTGAATAGGACACCCATGTACAAGCAATCCCTCCAAAGACTCAAAGTCAATTGGATTTTCTTGAGACTCAGTCCACCACTGCTCTTAGGGAGTTTGGAAGGAAGGAATGAAGAGGAAGCAAGAAAGAAATGGGAGGAGATAGAAAAGAAGGGATGATTCTATGCACAAGAAGAGGAAACTACAGAAGAAGCATGGGATATCAGGGAGGCCACTAGAGCTATGAAATACCTGGATATTGATTGAGTTCCTCAGAGGATGAGAAACACTTACAGTAGGGGGTGATGATGAGCGTCATCATTGGGTAACTATATGGACCTTAGTTCACCTCCTAGCTTATTCAAATCAATTATGGTACCTATTGTGATTGTATTTTTTTTAATGAGATAAGTCAAAGTGAGATGTTATGTGTAGTGGACTAATGTTAATTGAATGCAGGTTTGTGAGTGAAAATCATCGATTTTTGGCTAATTAAGGGCTGGAACTCGAATGAGAAAAGAAGAAGAGATTGTAGGAGGTATATCCTCCTCATTTACTCCTCCCTCATTTGAATATTCCTCCATCAATCACACTAGCTCAGAGTACAAGAAGCCAAGTCATGGATATCAACAGGCAGTCGAGCAAGTGACAATCAAAGAGCTAGTTTATCTCGATTTTTGGAGTCGAGCCTCCATAGATTTAAGGAATTCTTTGGAGACTTTAGTTGTATAAATAAAGTTGCCTAGATCCTCATTAGAATTCGAATTTTTTTGTAAACACAATAGTCATTTTAGATTTCAATACTTGTGGAAGACATTGCTATGTAATTTTCTGTTTTGATAAGGAGAATGAGCATTTCCTTCAACTAGCAATGAGTTGGCTCAAAGGGATGAAGCTCCTAGGTTAGGGCGCAACCCAAGCAACAAAAGCTCCTCTTCTTTTGTTTGTATGCTTATATTTTTTTCATAGGTTAATGGTTGAATTATGTTTAGAATTATTTCATTGCAAGTAGTGTAGGATTGATTAGTTTTCTTATTAGTTTGCTCCCATTTGTGCTTTACTTTAGTAGTAGTTTAGAAGAGATAAAAGAACATCAAAAAGATGGAAATAGGTGGTTTTGGCCTCACTCCTTCCCTCAGGGATAATGGTTTGAAGAAAGAACTCCTATGCAGCCCCAAAAGGACAAAATTATGGTTTCTCATCGAATTTAAGGTTTTCTATACTTAGGTGAGCTTTCGATCAATTTTCAAGAGTACGATTAAGTTATCATTTCTTCCATATTTAGTATTTCTTTAGATGTAATCCATGATCCATCTTATTCTGCAAGTTTTTCTCATGCATGATGTAGGCAACAATATCATGAAATTCTGTTTTGCTAGGTCATTAAAATTCTTCTTGTTTACAAGATTTTTGGGTAAATGTCAATGTTTGATGCAACACAGGTGTTTCAGAAGTACAAAGAGATTTCATAGTCAAAAACCTCGTTCCATATTCATCCATCCATCATCATTCTTTGCCTTCACTAAAACCCTAACAAATTTCATTATTTCACAAAGAAACTTCTCCAAGCTTTTTGAGAAAATCCAACCCTCTCCCAACCTTGGTTTTGAGTTCTGAAGTGGTCCTAGGCACACCCTTGCCTTGTTCCATCCACCAACCACCTCCCTAAACCTTCCAACACCTTCATCACCCATCCTTTTTCTCTTGGTTGTATCTTGTTGAAATATAGGGGATCTTATAGGTTTTCAGGACATGTTGTAGAATGCATAAGGACATCCTATATATTTTCTTGTAGTGGCCAGTTTTGAGGTCGAATTAAGGGAAAAACCTACAAGAAGATAGAGAAAGGTCACCTACTACTACCCCCAACCTTCTAACAATTCACCAGCCTCACTAAGCCACCTTCCACATCACCAAAAGAGATTATCTTGCACAATTTCACATTAAAAAAAGGACAGAAAGAAGAACTACATTGTTTTACTCATTTACATGCACATCAATATAATTTTTGATGCTTTGAATTTGCATGCTTAGCATAGTAGGATTGCATACATGTTAAATTAGCATTCCTTTGAAGCATATCCTCTTAGCTATTAGTTAAAAAATGGTCTCTTTTTAGCATTTGATTTCAGTCTTTTTCCTTATTGCAGTAGACAATCTTTCTCTTAGATTTCGCTCATTAGCAGTCTAGCTTCTTTTGAATCCATAGAAGTTTGGCTTGAAAAACCCTAGTGATCAATTTCCAGCTAAGTAGTGACAAAGAGCAAACCCATCACTTTTACTTGTGTATACCGCACTGTGACCTCTAAGTTTGTATGAATCCCGTGTTGATAAAGTAAAGTTTGTAGCCCTAGAGGTTGCAACATTCTTGCTGCAATATTGGTTCTAATCACAAATGAGAGAGCCCATCTCATCGAAGATATAAGTAAATGGCTAGGTTAGACTAAGAACATTGTCATGTCTGGAAAATCTCATGCCATGGTAGAAGAGAAATGCATGCAATCCCATGCATGCCATATCTAGCAAGGAAAATACACATGCAGGTAAATACCTACAATGGACCCTAATGTAATTGCTTGATCTAGCCTTTCCATGCTTGATCTTTGCTTCCTCTTGCTTTCTTTTCCTTTCTTGCTCCAATGCCAAAGTGCTCCAAGAAAACTCTAAGTGTCCAAGAGTATGAGAGAGAGAGAGAGAGAGAGAGAGAGAGAGAGAGAAAGAGAGAGAGAGAGAGAGAGCTTGAATATTGAATTGACAAAAGGTTACCAACAGATACCGAGAAGAATTTTTATGAATGAGGCCTCTATTTTCTTAATTTTCCATTATTTTCCTTCATTTTCCTTCTCACATGCAACCTATGACTTTTCACTCCCTTTTTCTCCTAAGTTCCATTATTTTCATAATTAAAATGTGCCAAAAATGTCATTTTTCCTTTCCAAAGCCTTAGTCATTGACTTTTCCAATTTCCTTAGCCATAATAAACCAATGAACACCCCCTAGGATGTCTTGCTCAACATTCATCTTGGAATAAATGTCCCATTCATCCATGGTTGTTGTTTTTAACTTTTTTTACATGGAATTTTCATCGGGGCTATTAAAAAGCCCTTCCCCTTGGGGGACACCATATTGGTGTTCAATCACACATATATTTCAAAAACCTAGTGAAAGAGGGCATATTACTGATGGAGATTTGTGACATAGCTCATTGCAGTATTTACAATGACAAACTTTCTCAAAAGCAAAACATCATTACAACATGATAACATATTGCATAGTGGAGCTTTATAACACAACTCATTATGATATTTACAATCATCATCCTTCTGAGTGCCAATTCACATGACATCACAACATCATGATAACATAACCATAATGACATGACACCCATACCGCATAATGGAGCTTTATAACACAACTCATTAAAGTATTTACATCCATACATATTGGTACATATAACAACATCACCATAAATAGATATCAAAACATATGCCAAATCATATACCAAACCATATATCAAACATATACTAGTCATCATATGTAAGCAAATATCAAAAAGTCATATAACATATATCAAATCAAAATAAAGCATATATTGAAACATTATAAAGCATATACAAAACCACCATAAGAAAATAACAAACCACCATATCAAGCTACTTTGCCTCAACCAGCAAACAAGCAAGGATACATGGCTCGCATCTGATCCAACATCTCCCATGTAGCTTCATTGGGCCCAAAGTGTTTCCATTGCATCCTAAATTACTCGATTTTGTTAGAATATTATATATTACAGAGCAATGGAACACATAAAATATTGCAAAAATATAAACACAGAAAACGCACAAAACAAGAGAGACACAAATATACATGGTTCACCCAGTTTGGGCTACGTCCACCCCGAACAGCAAGTTCTTCCTTTCTATTATCCAGCAAAATGAAGGGACACAATCTACAGTAAGTCTGTTGTAATATCCTTTGTCTTCTCTCACAGTCTCACCTCTTCGTTTCTCACTCACACAGAATACACATCTATCTCACAGCCTCAAATACAATGCCCTCATACAAAGAGAGGGGTTGCCCTCTAGGGCAAAAAACCCTAAACTAAACATAAGTTCTACTGTCAGGTCATCCACCTAATGAATGGCCCATATTGGGGTCCAATGTGGTGGTACTTTTGAATATAGAAGATAATCAGGCTCCACACCCAATAGATTTCTCAGTTCTGGAGCATAAACACATTTTTTGGTAATATACATTGAGCCTCTGGTTGGAATTCTCCATCTAGATCCTCCTACGATATATACTAGTCAATTACATGAAAAACATCCTTATCATACTTCTTAAGAAAAGATACATGGAAAAAATTGTGGACATTCACTATCAAAGGCAGTGCAAGTCGATAGGCTATTGGACCAATCCTCTCAGTGATACGAAAGGGTCCACAAAATTGTGGTGTCAGATTGGCACACGATTAAATCTGCAAGGAGCTCTTCTTCGCTTTCATGCACAAGTACACTTGTTCCCCAGCTGTTAGGTCACTATAATACAAGTGATTTCCACATTACTACTGTCATTGTAGCGCTTATTTTTATTTTTGTGCCCCTATTGTGTGTATATTGTTATTATTGTGCCCCATAGTAGCCCACTATTATTATGCCCTTATATTATTATTGTTGTGTCTTCTTTGATTATATTTTGACCCCTTAGACTCCTATATATAGAAAGGAGGTTTTGTCATTTGTATCAGCCAAGAATTCTTCATTTGTGTAAGATAAACGAGGTTTCCCCCTCAAAATGGTTGATTCTGAAGTCATTGATCTATCTTTTCTATCTTTTTGTGATCTGGTTTTTTAACATTTGGTATTAGAGCTTTGGATTTGAGGGTTTTTCTTCTCCAAACAGGACATCATGGAGTTTTCTCGATAACTTTTTGTCTACAATGTTTCAAAATCTAAAAACAAAACTCATTTTATATGAAATCATTCTCAACCTTTAGGCCTAATTTTAGATTTTGTCTCGCTATATTTTCAGAGATATGAGTTGAGGAAGTTAGGGTTTTTGCAGACTCCTGAATTACATTCCAAACAGGTGAGATTGGGAAAATCGTCATAACTCTCTCTGAGCAACAAATTGAAATTTCATAAGAGGTTAAAAAAATAAGACAGAGTGTAGTCTTCTGTGTATCCTTTTCAGACATGAAGTTCGAAACAATGCCACGTGGCATGTCATACAATTTATCTCTACTGAAAAGTTATATAATTAGGGAATCTTCGGAGATTGGTCATAAACATTTCTTGGAGAATCCAATTTTGATCAGACTAGTGGCATTCAAAAGAGGACTCAGAGGACTACTGTAGGAAACTATTTTAGACCTTGGAGATCAGCAATTATAGAGATACAATAGATTCAATATCGATCTTCTACAAAGTGAAAAAGGTGTGTAGTATTTTCAAATTTTTTCTTAAGTTTGGGTTGAAAAAATAGTTTGAAGTTCAAAGGCCATAGTGACCCATAATTATCATTAATTGATGCCCCAAAGAAAGAAAATGGAAACACCTAGTAAGCAAACATAAATCTCTAGCATAATTCATGAAGAAAGGGAAGAAATGCAACATGATATATCAATTATGAGACCAGGTGCAACAAATTCCACTCTCGCAAAAGGTGACATAAGCTAAGATTGATGGTTTAAAGGAAGGCATGGAAGCTAGGATGAATGGCGTGGAGGATAAGATGGATGAAATGGAAGCGTAGATGAATGGAATGGATGCTAAGATGGACGGTATAGAAGAAAAAATAAAAGGAAACATGGAAGATTTGAAGATAGATTTGACTAAGTTGCTACAAAATATGCTTACTAATGGTGAAAGGGTAGTAAAGGAAACTCATGATGAGAACAAAATAAATGTTAATCATGATTTCATATTCTCTAAGGTTGGATTGAAGACCCACCATGTTCCAAAGATCGATATGAGGAAGTTTGGTGGAAAAGATCACATAACATGGATACTACGGATGGAGCAATATTTGTATCTCCATAATGTGAGAAACACAGAAAAGATACACATTGAAACTTTATATTTGGAAGAAAATCAGTTTATATGGTATCTATGGCTTTGCTCTTGTAAACAAATTGTCACCTAGGAAATTTTTACGGAAGAAATGGTAGCACATTATGAGGATACAAAAAGAAACACATTTTTTAGCCAATTGATAAACGTCAAACAAAATTCTTCAATCATGGAGCACATTGATGAATTCCAAAAATTTAATATAAGGTTAAAAGATATTCCATAGGAGCATAGGATTGATGTGTTCATAGGGACTTTAAAAAATAACATCCAACATGAGTTTCACCTCTAGGAACCTAACTCATTAGAGAAGGCATTTAGGATCGAAACAAAAATAGAAAGAAAAATTATGGCAACAAGTAAGCCTACCACTCACAACTATAAGGATGGAAGTGTTGTTTCCCCTAGCCTTCCACAGCCTACAAGGTTGACAACCCAAAAATTGGAAGGAAAAAGAGAGAAAGGGCTTTGGTACAATTGTTATAGAAAATACATTAAAAGTCATAAGTGTTTTAAGAAGAAATTATTTTACAAAGGTTATGAAGAGGAGGAAGAAAAAGAACAAGAAACGTCAAAAGGAGAGGATATACACCAAGAACAAACCCTAGAGAAAGAATAAATGAATCTAAACATATATTGTAATGCATTGTCTAGAATTACCACTCCTCAAACTATAAAGATATAAGGAAACATCAATAAGAAAAATGTAATATTGTTGATTGATTTGGGTAGTACCCATAATTTTATTCATTGTAAGATAACCATGGAATCGAACTACTTTCTATGTCCAACACTAGAGTCTCAAGTGATGGTTCCAAGTGGAGGAACCATAAATTACTTCGGAAAATCCCAGAATATCATGCTATCCATGGGATAATATGTATTGAATAGACTAATTCTTTCAATTCCAATGGTTGGTGTTGATGTTGTACTTGAAGACCAATGGCTACAATCCTTGGGTACAATATCTTTTAAGTTTCAAGAACTTTTCATGAAAGTTTCTTTAGAAGGAAAGGAAGTTGAATTAAGGGGCATTGCAGGGAAACTGGGAAATATATTCGACTCTAATGGAATGACAAAGCATATAAAGTAAGAAAAATGACGCATAATTGCACAATTATGTTTTCTAGAGGTTCCCACATCCAAATCATCTATTTCTCCATATCTCCAAAAAATCTTCGACAATCATTCCAAGTTATTTGAGACTCCTAAAGGCCTCCCACCTATTCATGACCATGATCATGTGATTCATTCCATTCTAGGAAGTGTTTGTCCAAACACTAGGCCTTATAGATATCAATATGCCCAAAAGAGTGAAATTGAACATATGGTTGCAGAAATTCTAGAGGCGAGTATAATTCAACCTAGTCAAAGTTCTTTCTCTACTCTAATATTGTTGGTGCAAAGGAAGGATGGATCATGGTGCATGTGTTTGGATTATACGGAGCTCAACAAGCTCACTATTAAACATAAATTTCCCATTCCTGTCATTGATGAACTATCAGATGAATTGCATGGATAGATTTACTTCACCAAGTTGGATATTTGCTCAAGATATTATCAATTCAGAATGAAGACTGAAGACATTTCGAAAAAAACATTTAGAACTCATGATAGTCATTATGAACTCTTAGTCATGGCATTTTGCCTTACCAATGCACTTTCTACATTTCAAGGTTTGATGAATTCCATTTAAAAATCCTTCTTTAGAAAATTTGTGTTAGTATTTTTTGATGATATACTAATCTATAGCAAGTCTTGGAAGCATAATGTTCAACATGTTGACAAGGTGCTCAAGCTATTGGAAGAGAAACATTTATATGAGAAAATCTCCAAATTTTTCTTTGGAGTACAAGAGGTGGAATATCTGGGTCATATTGTATCTCATGAAGGTGTTAAGGTAGACCCTAGAAAAATTAAAGCCATTAAGGAATGGAAAATCCCTACATCCATAAAGGATCTATGAGGATTTCTCAGGTTGATAGGGTATTATAGAAAGTTTATTAAGAATTATGGGAGAATAGTAGCACCTCTAACAACATTATCAAAGAAGGATGCATTTTTATGGACTCCAAAAGCAGCGAAGGCCTTTGAACATATTAAATATGTAATGTGCCAAGCACTAGCCTTAGCTATGTCAGACTTCACAAAAACCTTTATTGTGGAGTGTGCTGCCTTAGGAAATGCAATTGGTGTTGTTTTAATGCAAGAAGAAATATCCATTTCTTTTGAAAGTCATCCAATCAAAGGAAAGTATCTATAGAAAGCTATCCATGAGAAGGAAATTTTGGCAATACTATATGTACATAAGAAATGGCAACCCTACCTAATGGGAAGACACTTCATGGTAAAAACGGATTATGATAGTCTTAAATACATTTTAGAACAATGATTATCTTCAGAAGAGCAGCGAAAATGAGTCACAAAGATGTTGGGTTATAAATTTGAAATAATCTACAAAAAAGGAAAGCAAAATGTCGTGGTAGATGCACTCCCAAAAAGAATGAGGATGTGGAATCATTTCTTTGTGCCATTTCTTTTATCCAACCAGATTAGATAAACGAAGAAAGGATGCATGGAAGAATGATGAAGAAGTGTGGGCACTGATTCAAAACTTACAACAAGATCCCAGTACATCTGATACATCTAGCTTGAAAAACTATTTGCTATGCTACAAAGATCGCTTATACCTATCTCAAAATTCCTAACTCAAACAAAAGATTCTTATGTAATTGCACACCTCTCCCTTCTGAGGGAACTGGATATTTTTAAAAACTTACCACAGGGTTAAGAAGGAATTTTTTGGGATGGCGTTAAATCTGATATTCAAAAGTTTGTGGTGAAATGTTTGGTTTTCCAGCAAAATAAAGGTGAAACATTTAAGACCCTGGGTCTATTACAACCTTTATCCATACCAAGTCAATGTTGGGTGGAGTTTTCAATGGATTTTATCACATGTTTACCCAAGTCTAAAGGAAAGAGTGTCATCATGGTGGTAGTTGATAGACTTACCAAGTATGCACAAATTTGTGCATTATCTCATCCATTTAAATCTAGTATAGTTTCTACTGCATTTATGGAAGCAATTCAAAAGCTACATGGAAACCTAAAGATTATTGTAAGCGACAAAGATCCCATTTTATTTGGAAATTTTTGGACGTAATTACTTTCTTGTCTTCGTACTTAGTTAGCTCATAACTCATCTTATCATCCTCAATATGATGTGCAAACGGAGATAGTAAGAAAATGTTCAGAAGGATATCTTTATTGCTTTGTATCTAATAAACAGACACAATGGGTCAAATGGTTTCCTCTGGCTGAATGGTGGTATAACACTTCCTTCGATACTGCAGAAAAAGTGACCCCATTTAAGGCACTTTATGGATATCACCCACTATCCATCACATCATATTTAAGAGAAAATTCTGAGTTTCAAGAAGTGGAAGATCACATCGAGCATCAACAAAAAGTTCTCCAATTCTTAATGGATAACCTAACTTTGGCACAAAGTAGAATGAAACAACATTCAGATCAACATTGCAGTGAAAGAAGTTTTGATGTAGGTGATTGGGTATTTCTACGACTACAACCATATAAACAAATGTCCCTCAAGCAAGCTAAGAAGGATAATAAATTATCACCAAAGTATTATGGCCCATACAAGGTGTTGCGCATGATTGGTACTATGGCATACAAATTGTAGATTCCTGCGTCTTGCCAAGTGCACATAATTTTCCATGTTTCATGCTTAAATAAGGTTATTGGTGAGAAGCTCCCAGTTCAAACAATATCACCAGAACTTGACGCGGAAGGAAAAATCATATTGTAACCTAAAGAAGTCACAGAAACAAGAACTCAACAACTATGAAATCGATCAATTTCAAAGTATCCCGTCAAGTGGAAGAACTTACCCGTTGAATATTCCACATGGGAGGATGAGAATTTTATATATAAGAATCCAAAACTACTCAAGCATTGAGGACAACAATTTTTTGAAGGAGGGGGGCATGTTAGCTCCCAATAATACTAGTGATTCCCCCATTACTATTGTCATTCGAGCCCTTTTATTATTGTTGTGCCCCTATTGTCCTGATATTATTATTATTATCTCCGCATAGACACCCACTATTGTTATTTTTGTGCCCTTATATTATTATTACTATGTCGTATTTTATTATATAGTGACCCCTTAGACTCCTATATAGAAAGGATGTTTTATCATTTGTATTATATAAGAATTGTACATTTGTGTAATGTAAAGGAGGTTGCGCCCTTGAAGAGGCTGATTTTGAAGTCGTTGATCTATATTTTCTATATTTTTGTGAGCTGGTTTTTCTTAACACCAACCTAGACCTCCTTGAACAACATGTTCTTGTCTGCATAACTCTTATGCATATCCTGTGTTTCCTTTATATTATTCTTGATCACCTGCATCTCCTATTCCATGTCTTCCAACATATTTGGTCAAATCAATACTCTGCTAACCAGATCACTCCAATTGATAGGAGTGTTATAATGTAACCAATATAATGCCTCAAAAGGACTCATCCTTAATAAATCATGATAACTATTGTTGTATGTGAACTCTACCAAATGGAGATACTCTTCCCACTTCCACTGTTGATGCATCACATACACCCTCAACATATCCTCTGATATCCTATTGACTTTCTCTGTCTGTCCATCTATCTGTAGATGATAAGCTATGCTAAAGGACAACTCTATGCCCAAGCTTGCAAATAGCTCATTCCAAAACTTGGAAGTAAAATTCACATGCCTGTCTGACACAATCTTTTTCAGAACAACATGTAGTCTAAAAAAATATTTGATGAACGCCCATGCCACATCACTAGCTGAGAACATAGTCTTCACCCAACCTTTGCTAACCTATCAGCAATGACCATGACAGAATCATGCTGCTTCATTGTCTTTGGAAACCCTATGATGATGTCCATGGAAATGAACTCCCATTTCCATTTTGCAGTCACAATCAGCTGTAGTTGTCCACCTAGATGTTTACACTCTTCTTTCACTTGTTGATCATTCAAACACCTCGCTACAAACTCTGCTACATCCCTCTTATAAAATGACCAATAGTAATATCTCTTCACCATTGTCAGTGTCTCGTAATAACCTCAATGACATGAATAAGGTTTGTTGGGTGCAGGATCCCCCAAGGGCAGTTTTGGGGCTAAGAGCCCATATTTTGTCCAATTTCGTAATCCAAATGTAAAGACTCTGCATTTTGTGAGCGCTTAGCGCGTAGTTGTTAAAAGAGTCATAGGGTTGTCTACCCTTATTTTGATAATGTAGTTTCAGCTGTAGAAGATCTACCCATGATCCACGGACCATGGGATTTTATAAATAAAGTTAAGCTCTAAGTATTTAAAAGCATTAAATGAGTAATGAAGATATGATGTATTTGAGATAGCTCTAAAGTGTAAGCCTAATGTTGGCATTATGATACAAGTGTTTTCCTTGATGGCAAGATGACAGATTATAGTGCAACAGATCAGTAGCAAAGAATTGATGATCAGACTACAAAGAATGAAGGAAGCTGAGTATATACGCAGGTTCACTATATACAAAGTCACGTACAGA
Organism: Pinus taeda; assembly: GCA_000404065.3. Taxonomy (NCBI): domain Eukaryota; kingdom Viridiplantae; phylum Streptophyta; class Pinopsida; order Pinales; family Pinaceae; genus Pinus; species Pinus taeda. The sequence goes on along the minus strand of APFE031317227.1, from coordinate 50,702 downwards.
GGCAGGTTATACGCAGGTTCACTATGTACCAAGTCGCGTATATACGCAGGTTCGCTATATACCATGTAGGGTATACACGCAGGTTATACTCGCATGTTCTCTATATACAAAACTGCGTATACATGCGGGATTGTTGATCAGAAGTCGCGTATGCGTATGCACGCACTTCCATGCATGGAAAAGGGCATACATGTGGGAAAACTTACTTTTGGTCCATGGTAGTTAGTCCTTGGTATTTGAAGCTATGATTTTGGACCGTAGTATCTCGTCAGATGTGTTGATCCCTAGTATTGGGTTCATGGTATTAGTTTGCTATGGTTTGGACCGTGGCATTGTAAAAGGCCTAAGACTATAAAAGGAGAAGAAGATCATTAGGCAAATGTATTGAGAAAGTCTTGAATATCTGATGAAGGATGAGATCCAGTATGCAGGTTATGGGCTGCTTGATCTAAGCTAAGGAGGGATCTCACAAGTTGATGGAGAATAAGATCTAAGGATAGATCGAGATCACATGGTTTGAAATGAACTATCTCTATATGATTGATTATGTTTATTCTAGATTTGTATACTGACGCATATAATGATCTGAACTGGGTATAACTTAAGTTTGAAATCGCTGCAAGTCATGATTTAATATTTATAGATCTGTACGTGGGTTGGCTTTAGTAAAAGCGCATATGTACACGGGTTTGGTTTGTCCAAGTAGCGTATGCACTTTAATGCATGATATTGATGATACAGTTGGTTCTGAATAGTGTTGCAAAGTTCATGGTTCTGCTATGTGTTCTGGTCACTGCTTTTTGTTGACAGGGTTCAGTGATTCAGTATTGGCTGATTCAAAGATTGGTAATGCTAGTGTTGATTGATTGTCTGCTTCAATGATATTGATGGGTCCAGTATGAAAATTGGATGAAACGTGGCCTTTAGATTGTGGTGTTGTGCTTCAGTGTATCCAGTATCAAAATTTATGAAACGTGGTACCTGGAGGAAGGAAGAGAAGGTTGTAGCCTTCTGTAGGCCAGCACCTACGTACTAGTATCTTGGCTAGTGCAAGAGCTAAAGAGGGGGTTGTAGCTCCCTTCCAGGAGAAGCTGGAGAACAAGAGAGAGTTGTAGCTCTGTGCAGGTTGCAGCCTGCATACTGGTAAAGGACTGCACCAGTACATTTTAAAAGAAGTTTCTTATTAAAGGAAGATAGAAACAAATTGCAGCAGGTGGTTTTCACCCACATTGGGTTTCCACCTTATATCATGGTGTTCATGTGTGCTTTTTATGTGTGATGATCTATTCTGCTCACTGTTAATAAGGTTAATAATGTTCTGATGCATTTACTGAAGATAATCTAACTGAATCATAAGATTACTGCATGTACACTGGTTGCTTTTAACACAGTCGCGTATATACGCAGATATCCTTAACTGAAGTAGCGTATATGAATTTGAGTATGAAAATGAAAAAGTTTTACTGATTTGATAATATTGATTCACCCCCCCCCCTCTCAGTATTATTTCCAACACCTTGGATGTAATAAGTGTAGACTTAGGTAGGCTTGTCATGTAAAGAAAAGGAAGATTGATAAGGATTTTCCAGTCTAAGTGCACCCAATTAAAGAAGAAAAATGTGAGGTTAAAGTAGGCAGGGTAGATAGATGCGGTTGCAGAATGATACATGTGATGAATAATGTCTCTAAATGTGTTAATATTTCATTTTTATTGTAAGGCCAAGGCATGCATCACATTGAAGGCATCGCAAGCAAAGTAAAGTCATAATGATTAACACCCCTTCTCATTTTCCCTAAAGATTTCACTAATTCCCCCTAAAGTATTGAGGTTTTTGAAAATTAAAGGGGCTCAGAGCATTTCTCTGACTTCTAGAGGGACCGGACCCTCAGCCCAATAATTTAAATGGCTAAAGTACTAAAAAACCATCATTCATTCATTCTCAAAAGTCTTTTCCTAAGTGAAAATCCTACTTTACTTGGAAAAATACATAACATCACCTAAAAATCCCCTTTTCCATCTTTAGCCTAAGTTTAAAATATACACTTTAATGTTTTTTTTACTTGGCGCTTTTTCATTACATTACCATATTAACTATTAACTTATATTATATAACTCCCGCACAAAAATTCACCCTTTTGCATATTATTTAAACTATTAAAAATCCCAAATATTACATATCCGACCCCGATGGTTAAATATAACCTTAAATCAAACAATAAAATGGGATTAATTAACTAATCTGTAGTTAATTAAGAACCCGACCCTGCCACCATTTAATGAGGATTAATTATGTCACTTGGAATAATTAGTAACTCTATAACCAATTTCATCACCCCCGATATGATTAATTCCTTTAAATTATATCGGGCCCACCCTCCTTTAACCTTCCGCCACTTCACCTCCCCGACAACCGTCGGATCGGCTCCCGTAGATCCAACGGTCATCGCGCATATCGCACGATCCTTTTGGTCGACATTTAGCACACAATGGAGAGCGGTTTTAGGAATAGTACATGTGCTATGTGTGACATAGTGTATGGAATCACACGGCCCTCCCTCAATACCACTCACCTCCCATAAGTGGTGCGATAGAAACCGCTTACCACCTTCTACTAAACAACAAAATGTATCATCATTAAATTGCCGCCAATTGTCATTTTCATTCACCTGCCAATACCAAACATTTACCCATTTAAACACAAAAGCCCCAGTGTTTCTCATTTTCACCTGATTGTGCAGTAAAACCCTTTGTAACCCAGCTACACCACTTGGAGCCTCTGTTATCCGATTCGAGCATGGTTTACCTCCCGAAAATCATTCTAGAATCACTCCACAAACCTCTTAAGCTCAAATGAAACCTTTTAAACCTCCCCTACAAACCAGTGTTTTCTTAACAGTTTGTTTTGTTTTACAGATGATCAAAAGACCACAGCCTTGGATAAACAGTCTTAATACTAGTCATAAGACCTATTTACTCCAAAATTGTTATCAAATCTATTCAAATAGAGATGGAAGATAAAAGAACACAATAAAGAACAACAAAAGTGTATTAGGGTTAGAGAGTATCAGATTGAAGACCAAGTCAAATAAATCAGCTAGCATGAAGATAAACAACAGGGAAGAGAGTTACAAAACATAACAGACAAGTTCATGACAAAGTGAAGACAATTGAAAAATAGAGCGGTAAAAGCGAAAAGTAAACAGTAAATAGTAAAAGTAAACATGAAGACATTGAGGATTAAACAAATATGAAAACACTTTCACTAGCTACAATGAAGTTTATCCAAAGTAAAAGTGAAAAATAGTCAAAAGAAGTTTAAGGTTAAAAGATGAAATTAGAGCAAAAATGGTACATTCTTAAGAAATTTCCTTTTTAAGTCATAGTTTTGTAGAAACTATTATGGCTAATCCATGAAGTATTTTGAAAAATGGAGGTAGTTTGTGTTCCTAACAGGCCAAGCTACAAAAGCCTCTCTCACTTTGTACACAGGTATTATCAAAAGAGAGCTAAGTGCATGTCTTCACAACCTCTTTTTCAGTTTGTGAAAAGTCTTGTTTTTGACATCTTTTTGTAGAAAATATTGTGAACAGATGGAGATGAATTTTTGGAAACTGAGAGAGGTTTATTTCAAAAACATTCTTATCTACAAAATAAACTTTCAATTTTTACATATCTATCATGGATTGAGATATACAAGTGTATCATTGGATCCTAAGTTTGCAGAATTTTTGGGGCAGAATGCACAAAGGAAGGATGCAGTTAGTGACTGGGATGCCTCATCATCAACTAAGAGTTGCTATAAAATTCGACTTTCTATTATTTGTTACCATTAATCCATAGAAATAGTGCTAAATAGATTCATTAGCTTTGAATGTCCTTTATTAATGTTCTATTAATGTAAACAGTTGGAGATATTTGTGAAACTAATCTTGATATTTTTTCAAGATATTTCAGTTTACAATTAGTATAAATACTTCTTCATTTGAAGTATTTTGGTTGGATTCATATACATTGTTGTAACATTTTCTTTTTAGAATAAAGTGCTTGTTGGACTCAAATTTTGCATGGCTTGCTGGACAAAGAATTAATGCAAGGGACTTTTCTCAGAATTCTTGAATCAAACACCAGATCAATAAGTCATCTATACCTTGTGTTTTAAAGTTTTCCTTTCTTCTTATATCATATTTGTTCATATTTGAAGGATAAACAAAAAGGATTAATTTAGAATATGCTTGATTGCACTCTGTCTTCAAGAGTTATCATTTTCTATGTTTTCTTCTGAATTAGAATAAACAATGAAATCTTAATTGCTCCTGTTTTCTAAATCTTTCATTTTGATTATTTTTTAAAGAATACTTAACTTCTCTTTATTAGCAATCATTCACTTTCCCTCTTCAAATAGATTGAAGGATTCTTAACTGTCCTTCACCTATTTTGAAAAAGTTCCATTTATTCCAAATCTTTATTTGTTCCCTGTTTGATCATCTTGCCCTGTGAAGCCACCCTTTGTCAAGAAACCCAATCTAGTGAGGCCATATTCCTTGACTCCATTAGCCCAATGGCCTAAAATACACATTCTTACCCCTTTGCTATTGAATCTCACCACCCAAACTCAAACAAAACTCCTAAACTTCACAACTAGCCTAATATCTTTCAAAACAAAGCTAAAATTTAAAGAGAGAGCCCTCTCTAGATACAGATTGGCTAGATTCTGTATCTAAAAGATTGGTTTTTGGTTACCTCGGCCCCCTTTCCCCTTCTTACAACTTCTGGGAAAGCCTGAGTGATAAAATGTGGTTCGCTGTACCATATTGTATATGTAAGCTATGAATTTTGAAGTTTTGTATTCTGTAACAGAAGCTTTTATCTGAACTTTATATATGGGATGTATTAAATTCTTATCTAGTGTTTCTAATTAGGCCTACAGAACTTGGAAGACTTCTCCTTTGGATAATGTTATGGTTGATCCTCTATGATAGGTATTGGTTCTCAAAACTGGCATAGATGTTACTGTTGGAAATGGGTTCCCCTAAGGATAGTTTTGGGGCTAAACGCCCATGTTTTGGGTCATTTTTGTAATAAAGTAGTAAATTATTCGCATGTTGTGATCATGGAGTGCGAATGTGTCAAGAGTCATAAAGTTGGCTATAAATATCTACCCATGGTCCATGGACCATGGGATTGTACAAAAAGAGCTAAGTAAGCTCTAAGAAGTTAGAAGTCTTTAGCGAAGAATGTAGTGAAGAGGCTTCGTAGTCAAGTCTAAGTGTTTCGGGTCTTTGCGTAGGTAGAGATTCTACAGCTGACTGTGCAGAGGCCTAGGGAGGAAGTCCACAGCTAAGTTCGTGGACCCCTGTAGTTGTCTACACAGGGTGGATAGAGTTTGTAATAATCTGAAGATATCAATAAAGAGGAGTATTCTACAAATTCTATGCATTTATTTCCTATTTATGCATATGGTTATATTGCATTTTGGGTTTAATTTACAATGTTTATGTGATGCAAGAATGTATGTGACTATAATGGTTAATTGAGCATAGGTAAGAGTATATGTTTACGCGGTGCTAACTGTGATTGTTTAGTAAGATAAATACAAAAATTAAGATAACTTGGGAACCTATACAATATGTTGTCATAGCAACGGGAAAGTACCTGGATCATGGTTTAAGGCTATGCGTAGGTCAATCATACTCCTTCGTAGAGGTACTGAAGGATAGAATAAAGGGCTAGACTGATAGAGTCCTAAAGCTAGTGACCTACACAAAAGTAGGAACAAAGGGTATAAACTGACATCACAACCATCTAAGGGTGTGGAAACTTGGTTCTAGCATCCCTCCATACTCCCTCAGGTGACACTTCGGTCGGTGCTCCGCTGGATGATGCTGAAAGGGCCAATGGTGTAGGGATTTGTTTAGCTAACTAACGTTGAACCTGGATCAAGCCCCACACAACCAAAAAATGGTTCTGTTATCAGGACTGGAATCTAGAAAACAGATGTGTGATGTCGTATCATTGGAACCCAACTGAGAAAGAGATTGAGGACTAGTTGGATAGGAATATCCACGAATTCGCCACACAAGAGAACAAAAATCCACGACTAGCAAAGGAATAGTGGCTGGATAGGTACCTGTATATAGAAATCCATGAGATATTTTTCTATTCCTTTCTAGTTGAGTTATATGAGTGGATTGCGAAGCTAGTAGATAGCCAAGGAAGGTGGAGAGTAGAGCAAAGCTTTTTCAAGGGTCTGTCGGGTAAGTCATTGAAGTATTTGAATACTTGGATTAAGATGTTATTGTGCAAAAAACGGGTTATGCAGCTACCTTGATGTTTGGAGCTACTTGAAGTGGAAAGACTTATAGAAATGAAGGATGAAAGGGTCCTGAATATAGCCCATTGATCTCACTATTGTTGGGTGATGAAGAGGGAGCAGCGCAAGCTTCTCCACAAAGTGCAGTTCAATTAATAAAACAAGGATTCTCACGACTGCCACCTCCACATACACCACCTCCAACTTCACGACCATCACCTGCGACCTCACCCATACCACCACCACCTCCATTGCAGTTTAGCATGGTGAATTCAGTAAAACTACCTTTGTTTAAAGGCTTGGGAAATGAGGACTCATACCAATTTTGTTTCATTGTGAAAGCTGTATGGGAAGCTCAGGATGTCACAGATGATCACATGAAGAATGAAACATTGGTTAGTGCTTCGTAGGACCATGTTCCAACCTGGTACATCAAGTACTCTAATTATAACCCAAACACGGGAGTGACAGACATCCAGACCTTGCTGAATCAAGAATTCTGTAGGCCTACATCCAAGGCACAATCGATTGTGGGGTTCAAGGAAATCATGACGAAACCTAGAGAGACACCTTGGGAGTTGGATTAGAGGTTGAAGTGTAAAATCCATGAAGCCAATATGAAGTTAACAGATGGAAAGCACCACGAATGGTTCATGGCTTCGATCTTGCCACACCTAAGGGTTCCAGTATCACAATAGAAGATTACGACTCAGGTAGATAACTTCGATATTGCAATGAGACTGCATGAAACACTAATGCAATGTATGAATCTGGGGGTTCAACAGATCCATGCATAGTTGCAAAATCTTTGCCTTGAAATGCAAAGTTTGAAGCAGGACAATACAGTTCGATCAAAGGTGCACGAAGAGGTTTGATTCCTAAAATGTAAAGGTTAGAGGCATGACAAAGACCACTGCCTATTCTTTGCGAACTATATTGTGGGAGGACGTGTTATATACCTAGGGGGGATAATATGGGGTACCAAGGGAGGTACCCAAGGTAATAATGTAATAATGGGATGGGCCATAGTAATAAATAAGGTGGTTAACCCATATCATATAAGGGACCACGGGTAGTTAGTAATAAGGTAATGGGCCCATGGTATTAGTCGATGGTATGAGGGAACCATGGTAATGATCCATGGTATTGTCTGTATGAGGCCTTTATAGAGGCTAGAGACTCCACGTGAAGAAAGAATGTCAAGGATTGTTATAGCTCTGATACCACTTGTTATAGATCTAACCCGGAAATATTATATATCTGATATGAAAATATAAGATAATGCAAATAAACCCAGAAATAATATGGAATGATTCTTTATTGATCAAACCTATTATCACTGTAAAACTTCCTTAAAGAATTTGGACAACTTACATGGTTTCTCAATTCTTGTATCAGTCATGGTCAAGTCATGGTGAAGTCATTTTTATGTTTTAGAGTCTAATTCATAGGG
>APFE031317227.1:0-40117 GCA_000404065.3 Pinus taeda | reverse complement strand
CATAAAAATCACTATGCAACACATACTTATCCATAGAAATCTTCAAATCCTTGTACACTTGAACATTCTCATCATCAACTTGTGTATTTTCAATGTGTTTTGTTGGAACTTGCAATTTTTTTGTCAAATTAACATTGATGAAATTATGCTTGCAACTAGGATTTATAGAAACAATGATTTTCTCTTTCTGAATCAATCCATGAACCTGCAATAATGAGATACTAGCAAAAAATAACCCTTTAGGTTCTTTGGTTTCCTTCTTTTTTCTAGCACAAGACCATTTGTCCATAAAGGGTTTTTCAAATTCTTCATCCGACAAGTCGTCCAACTGTTTGATTCCTAGTGAGTTCCACCATTTGTCAGCCTCCTCTTGCAAATTAAAACACACTATAGCCTTCCAAAATGCCCCATATTTGAACTTTATTGTTTGTATGAATTCTTCAATAGTAGGACCATTATCTTTTCCTATAAAACATAGAGTCGCCATGAAGAGGGTTTTGAAAAAATTCACTTACTTGGAGAAAATTTGAAATTGTCACGGTTCCATTAATATTGCTTAGAATCCCTATTACGACCTATTTTCAGAAATAGAACAATCATTCTGCATCTACCCATGTGATAGAAATCTTGATCCAGACACTAGAATTTCATATCTGCGCTACAACTCTCCCGTCGTCACCAAAATTTCTGCAAAAAGAGCTGATTTTAAATCAGCGATATCTCCCTCATCGGGGCTCCGATTCAACTGAAGTTTTTTTTGAAATTAGGTATTTTTTCACAAAGAATATAGATCTCCAATTAAAGTTTGCAGATATTTCACCAAGACTTCCATATCTGCGCCACAAACTTGCTGTCGTGAAAAATTATCTGCAACCCTACTGATTTTTAAATCAGCGACATCTCCTTCATCCGGACTCCGATTCAGCCAAATGTTTTTTTGAAATCGGGTATTTTTTCACATAGAATCCATATCTGCAATTATATTTTTCAGATCCTGCACCAAAATGTATAGATCTAATTTGCAAACTCGCCGCCCCCGAAATCCTATAAAAAATAAAAAAAAATCTCCATTGTTTGCCCAAGAAAGTACTCTGATACCATTTGTTATAGATTGTTATAGCTATAATACCACTTGTTATAGATCTAACTCGGAAATATTTTAGATCTGATATGAAACTATAAGATAATGCAAATAAACCCAGAAATAATATGAAATTATTATTTATTGATCAAACCCTTAATGTAGGGAAACACCATACATTCACTCCTTAAGGAAGGAGAACACTCCACAAGCCATATGCCTATTCATACAATATTCCTTGACACTATTCCTTGACATCCTCCATGTGGAGTCTCTAGCCTCTATATAGGCCTCATACATGCAATACCATGGATCATTACCATGGTTTCCTCATACCATCCACTAATACCATGGGCCCATTACATTATTACTAACTACTTGTGGTCCCTTACATGATATGGGTTAACCACCTTATTTATTACTATGGACCATCCCATTGTTACATTATTACCTTGGGTACCTCCCTTTGTACCCCATATTACCCCCCCTAGGTTGTTATAGCTCTGATACCACTTGTTATAGATCTAACCCATAAATATTATAGATCTGATATGAAAATATAAGATAATGCAAATAAACCCAAAAATAATATGAAATTATTATTTATTGATCAAACCCTTAATGTAGGGAAACACCATACATTCACTCCTTAAGGAAGGAGAACACTCCACAAGCCATATGCCTATTCATACAATATTCCTTGACACTATTCCTTGACATCCTCCATGTGGAGTCTCTAGCCTCTATATAGGCCTCATACATGCAATACCATGGATCATTACCATGGTTTCCTCATACCATCCACTAATACCATGGGCCCATTACATTATTACTAACTACTTGTGGTCCCTTACATGATATGGGTTAACCACCTTATTTATTACTATGGCCCATCCCATTATTACATTATTACCTTGGGTACCTCCCTTTGTACCCCATATTACCCCCCCTAGGTATATAACAGCCATGAAGGAGCAAAAAGGATACATGATAGCAAGATCTTTTGGGTGCTCATGGAGATGAACATCTGAATGTGGATCAACTGGAAGCCATGCTTGTTGCCCATGGTGTACAATAGTCTGCACATTTTTGCATAATTCAAAGCAAGCATGCATAATATATACATCAAGGCGCAAAAGGATCTAACGAAGCTGTGGAAAAAATTACCCTTTGTAGCCATTGATGACGCCATTTTCAATGTCCTGGAGGCATCGCCATTTGAATGGTGCACCCTAGACATTGTAGAACTTGAGAGGTAGGTAGCATAAAAGAAGAAGGATGATCCCAAGCTATGCATCACACAATTGGCTGAGAAAAGGTGGAAGGAAACAACAGTAGCTGAGGTACAGGCAGCGTGGGAAGCAACACAGAAAACCATCGAGCAGAAAAAGGCCACAGAAGTAGCAGCAGTAGCATAGGGATCCACCGTGAAGGTCGGCAAGGGCCAAGCAATTCCCTCATAGGGGCTGGAGGCAAAGGAAGCAGAAACAGAAGAAGGAGGCATAGACCCATGAACTGCGTCCGCACAGTTGAAGCGCCCACACACGGCAGAGTGAGAAGGACCCCAACATCTAGCACTTGGAGATAGAAGCGCGAGAACTCCAATAGCAATACGACAATGCTTGAGGAATTGTGCAGATAGTAGTCCTCACCTAGAGGCTTGCAAGGATGTAGCAAGCTAAATCACTTAAGGAGAAGGTGGACATGGCACGACACAAGGAGGCAGTTCCCAAAGCATGCATCTAGCCTTGGATTGATGAGGCTTTCATTATCACAGCAGCCATCGAATGAAAGCTCATGCACATACAAGGGATGCATGCAAAGATGTAGAGAAGCACACTAGACAAAGAGGTCTTAGAATAGCAGATGTAGCAGATCCAGCAAACAACAGCTCAATGTGTTGCTAACCTCAGCACAGTGTGAGAACAATTGGAGGGACTTCATGCAAAGATCGCCATGACTACAGTGTGAATCGAGAGTGAGTCACGATGTTTGTGTTAGGGGCTTGTTGGGCATGGAATCCCTCCAAGGCATGTTTTGGGGCTCAAAGCCCAAGTTTTTACCTGATATTGTTGTAAAGACTATGCGAATTGCGGGCACAGAGCGCTAAATGTATGATAGAGTCACACGGTTGTCCACCTTAGTCTTGTAATGTAAGGTTAGCCTACCCATGGTCTGCAAACCGTGGGATTGTATAAATAGAGCGAGGCTCTAAGGGTAAGAGTAAGCAAGGAAGTAGGAGAGAAGAAAGATTCTATGTATCTAAGTGTGTATTTGGGTCGTAGAGTAGGAGAAGGCTCTAAAGCTGAGTTCATAGAGGCCTAGTAGTCTGTAGATGAGTGTGTAGACCCCTACAGCTAAGTGCACAAGGTGGAGTCAAGTCTATAACTGAGGAAGGAATTAATAAGGATAACTTTGATATCATATTTCTGTATCTATTCTTGGGTCAATGCATTTTTGATATAAATTGCAAATATGTTGTTTATTTACTCCACGCACCTGTATGAATGGTTTATATTGTTAAGTATAACATACAACATGCAACTAGGCTAAGTTAATCAAGTAACATTTGAATACTAGTAAGGACTTGGGTAATAACAACGTTTAGCCCCCAAGTAGCGCTGCACGAAGGTAGCATCTCAAGCTACGAGGTATGGGAAAGTGCACATAGCGATGTGCACAAAGGGTTAAATTACAAAACACTTGAACTCATCAGAAATCTCAAGGGTGTGGAAACCTGGTTCTGGCACCCTCCCATACTACTTCGGGTGAGACCTCAATCCGTGCTCTGTGGATTGTTTCCGAAAGGGCCATTAATACTTTGATTTTTTTGGCTAAGTCAACTCTGAACCTCAGTCAGGCCCCAACAAGCCAACAACATTGTGATGAAATACTTGAAGATTATCAAGTAGAAGAGGAGTTGCTGGAATATTTTCTGGAGGAATATGAGTACGAAGATGTGATTATAGACTGTGAAGAAAAAGAGTTTCAAGCTTTGATTTAAATAGAGAAATATGTTAGTATCCAAGTTCCTAATGCCTTGGCTAGCATAAGAGAAGTGAATAGCAAGTTTGTTACTGATGAGTTGAAAGGTAATTTACTTCTTGAAGGTAAAATTGAGAATAAGAAGTAGTAATTAGATATTGCAAAGGGAAATATCTTCAAGGATATTGAGGAAGTTTTGGTGGCAACAATATCTATAGTACTATCTAGATAAATCTCAAGAATAATAGTAAAAGTTGAAGCACAAAATATTGAAGAAGGTAGTCAGTAGCTTGAAGATGAAAGTATGAAAGGTTACCAAAGCATTTATATCCCTGAGAATGAAAGAAAAATGCAGCAACAATGTAATCTCTATAGTGAAATAGAAAATTTTATGAATCTTATGAGGAAGAAAAACAAGGAAAGAGGCTGCATAAAGAGAAGACAACATCAGTTATATGAAAGACTGGACTGTAACAGATGTTGAAGGAAAACTCAGTGGAACTTTACAAACTAAAATATGGAAACTAGGAGCAGCAAGAAAAGACAGTGCAGTACATGGAAAACAACTAAATGAAGCAAAGAGACCACTACAAAACAAAGTCTGGGATCCAGGAGGATAGCGATTGGAGACAAATGATCTGGAGATCACAATTTCTTTTAACTTTGGGAGTCTGATGTAGGAGCATACTGCTAGAAAAATAATTGTATTTTGGTTGACTTAGGGGATCTAATATTTCATGAGGAATTTAATTTATTAATATGAATTTTGTATATTTTTAAATTGTTTCAGTGAGAAATATATGTGTGAGGTTTTAATGTAAATATACTCAGATAATTAAGAAAATATGAGATATTAGACTTGTAAAATTTTTATAAAGGTCTTAGGGATTAGGACATCCTAGAATAGGATTTAGTTGAGTCAAAAGTGGATTTAGAGGATTTCTTGGATATGGTTGAATGGATTATGGATCTGAACCAGAATTGGTTTCATAATCCTTTTGTATATATTTGCAAGCCTCAAAGACATTAGAAGAGGCCACTTGAAATAAAGAATAACAGGCCAAAGAGAGTGCAAGAGTGAGAAATAAACTAGGACTCGGTCTATCCATATATTGTATATCGAGTAATTTATGTTTAAATGTGATTTATAGAGAGCATTGATTTGCATCTATGGAAATTATCCCCGTTGTGAATTGTAATTTATCTATGCATGATATGTCTATTGTTACACTATCAATTTCATAAATTATCTGAGAATGGGAGTGGAATTGATCTTATGGCTCTAAAGGATTGTGAATTATTAAAATCCACTATAATTCTGAGCTCAATTATAGATTGAATCTGTCTTCAGAATGCGTGGAAAGACAAGTGAGATCCGCTGTTGAAGATTTGCCATTACAAAGAAAAAAATTCTACAGATCCATTGTGAGTTTTTCATTTTAGATCATGGATTCTATTGCATATGTTCTATCTATGTAAGAAATACAATCGATGAGCCTGTGTAATTAAATCAAGCTCGTTGTTGAGCTACAAATGGTGTAAAGTTGCAGTGTTTCAATATTTTAGCATTTTGAGATGGAGGTATTTATCCTCCAGCCCACCGTCCATCGTTTCAAGAGACCGAATGATTAGAAGAACCTGGATTTGGTTATTTCTCTGTGGAATGTGATCCGAATTGCATTAAAGTTTCATCGAAGGTAATCGAAGGTATGGGGATCACCTCTGTTCTAGATTGAAATCCTTATCACTATGATTGTTCGTTGAAATAGAAAGTATACCTTTCTGTTCATTATGTAAATACAAGTCTAATTTATGCTTTGTTTATTAACAAATTTTGAGATGACATTGAATGAGGATCATTGGATTGATACAAGTGCACTCAATTGTGTGTAAAGTCCTCATTGAATATAGGTAATTATGGATAGTGCCAAACTTATAATACTAGTGAATTGTGTGTGAGAAAAGTTGAAGTATGAGGATCAGAGTTGGGCTTCTGTGTGGAAGAAAGGCAGAGTAACCATAGCTAGTGTCTACAATGCAAATTTGTGTTGAGAAAAGTGATTGTAAGCTTGGAAAGACCAGCAGATCGGTATCAACACCGAGCTGAACAACACCTTAATGATGGCGTGATCTTGGCAAGAAGGCAAGATAGCAGATGAAGGGAAAATAGTAACCCACAACATAGCCAAGAAAGGAGTTCTATTCTTGAACCAATAGTATTCTCCCTATTCTGGAGTTTAGCTCCTGTTCCAACAATTGGGTTTCGGTTCTCACTTTCAACATTTTCGCACATCCAAAAAGTCTGAAGGTAAAAAAGCAAATCAATATTGAGGAACATCGGGTTGATATGCTTATGAGTTCACTTAATCAAACCCAGGTATTCTAGAGAGCATAAAAAAACTCTGAAATTAACCCTTCCATGTTAATTTGATGAACTGATTTTTAGGGGTAGTTTTATGGAATAGATGGGGATATGAAGGATTTGAGTCTCTATCTCGAGACTTAGATGTAACCTATTGTTTTCAAGTTATTGATTATGGGGGAATTGATCTCGTAGGTCATCAAGGATCCAGTGGACTTGGAGGTAGAGGAGCTCTATGATGGAGTTGAGGAATTAGATTTTGAGGAGGGCGAGCCTATCACACAACTCTCGACGTATATCCCTCCATGGAAAGGGAAAGTTGAGGTAACCATGGACCCATATTTGGGAAAATTCATGATCTCTACACTGTTATTACCAAGGGAGGTAGTTTTTTAAGGTGCATTCTTAACACACATCCCAGTGATGAAGATGGAGAATTGGGATCTCACCAACCATGAGAAATTCCCTCACTTGGCCACCAATAGATACATGACCAAGATTTATTATTAAGAAACTAGGGTCACAAGGCTGGAACCCATGAAATGGGTAAAAGGCACCGAGCATGCTAGATTATTGCATATGATTTGTGTGACACACTTTGACCGGTCAATTATCAACACTGTTTGTGTGCATGTGCTACTCGTGCTGGTGCATGATAGGTGCTTATGGATAGGTGAACCCATCCCTATAACTGATATGCTTATCCATAGAATTACGAAATTTCCCTATAAAGGGGCAGACCCAGCTAAGGAATTTGGATGAAAGAGCAAAGAAAAGGAGCTAGTAGATTGAATGAAAACTAAATTTGGGTTGATCAAAAAGTCGCGTGGATATTATATCCACTTAACTCAAGACCAGGCAATGTAGTTTTCAACCCAAATTTTATCTGGGAAGATAATGAGGAAATGTCGTACAAACAAGGTTCTGACACCAATCATTTTGTTGGCTACATAGTGCGTGAAGGGGTGCAGTGCAACTAGGTGTAGTACCTATGCAAATAATTCCTAACGAACTATAGTGAAGCATAGCAGGATAACAAGACATTTCACTACGCCTAGCTCCTGTGACTAATTTTATTAGTAGCATGGTGATTTTAGAGAATAGTTAGTTTCCACCATAGGAAGAAGACTTACTGGAGGTAGTGAAGTTTGTTTGTTGTGGGTGATGAAGGATCTGAACATGATCATGGAATCAAAGGGTTTTGGGATACTGGTTGATATGGACCTATGCACAACGATAAGTCAGCAGCCAAGGTTGTACCAAATTGGTTTAATAAAATGTGGTCCTTCACGAAGTTTAATGTCGACTTTAATAATGTCTCTACCCGGGCAAGGTGAGACCCTAAGTAGATCTGGAACAAGTTTCCATACCTATTTTTAGAAATAGATGTGTAGGAAATTGTGGGGAGTTGGCTAGTAGAGTGGCGACAACCCAAAAATGTTGGTGCAAGTACCAGTCAATGTGAAGTAGCTATGCTTCATAGACAATAGTTGAAAACAAACGAAAAGAAGCAGCACCTGCAATGGTACGGGCTTTGGCTGAGCAAAGGAAGAAAGAAGCCACAACTAAGGTAGTTGCTGAAAAAGAGTGTGTTGAGAAAGAGCTTGTTCATAAAGAGCATGCTAAGAAAGAGCGCACTGGAAATCATGACATAGTGGAAGTCAAATCATCGGCTTCCCATCATATTGAGGAACAAGAACTATCAAATAAGGGTGGAGATGGAGGGGATGAGCAGATTACTCCCATTACATTGAAGAAGCAGACAAAGAAAACAACATCAGGGCCAACAATGAAGCACAAATCAGACAAGCAAGTGCACATTGACCCAATGGTCTTCACAGAAGGGGACCTCGACGAAATTGGTAATAAGGGCAGAGACACCACAACAGAATTGTGGCAACAGTTTGAATAATAGTACATATAGACACTAGGGAGTGTATAGAAGGATCTGCATGAATTATAGATCTAGACAACAAGAATTCAGGTAAGTGTTAGACAAGTGAGTGGGGTTTCAGTGAACCTACAACAAGAGAGAGAGGTTGTGTTCAAGACAGAAATGACTCTAGACCTCAGAGTCATCTCCTTACTAGAAGGTACAATCTACGCAGAATCAGATGAATACCACTCCAAACTAGGACAAATTAATGGCATGGGGGTGAACTTAGTTGCACTACCACTTTAGCCCCTCCACATGCTTCATAAGGCGGTCTCAAACAAGCTTTGACTTAGAGAGCAGCATGAATTAGTAGTGATCAATGATGTCAAGTTGAAAAAGGAATAGATATTTGTTGAGAAGGATTAGGCCCTGAAAGAAAATGAAGAGCTAACAATGCAAAGTCAGAGCCTTGAAGTAGCAATTACAAAGGTGTGTAATTCAGTCTCAGAGTTACATATTTCGGAGGGTGTAGCAACTATGGAAAATATTTGGAAATTTGTTAATGTCATGTGCAAATCTAAAGATGAAATAGGCCTATTCACTTTTGATTTCCAAATGAAGATAGCAGAACTAAAGCTGAAACTGTAGCTGACTCATCCATCAATTTAAGGTCAGGGAGCAGCGCGATGAAGCCATCAAGGAGCACATGACTACTCT
Source organism: Pinus taeda (assembly GCA_000404065.3). Taxonomy (NCBI): domain Eukaryota; kingdom Viridiplantae; phylum Streptophyta; class Pinopsida; order Pinales; family Pinaceae; genus Pinus; species Pinus taeda. Next base: position 31,096 of record APFE031317227.1, on the reverse strand, counting down.
AGAGAATGCAGTCAAAGGCTGTGACTTTCTTTTTAACAATGTGATGGAAGTTATGGGACACTTTTTAGGAGGACCCAAACTTGCAGAGATTAAGTACAGAAATCAAAGAGGCCAAGTAGAAAAATGATGTGATTAGGGTGACTACATGCACATTAGCGCTAGTCCAGTGCTTCGTGTGCCTACATGAAGGGAAGATGATACAAGCACAAGTTCAGGAATTGCAGAAAAAGGAATCAGTGTTAAAGGCTCAGCTTCAACCTTGGAGAAAAGTGGGCAGCCATATTTCTCATACTATTTAGGAAAAACTGAAATCTTTGTAGCAGACTCATAGGACCATGGGTTTTGTACTAGAGGGACCAACTACAGAAAATTTGGTCGAAGAGGTAAAGAAGGCTATAGTACAAGGTAGCGCAGAGTTGGAAGCATTGAAGTAGGATTTTAGTGAGCTCCACCACAAAGTAGAGAAGCCAACAGAGTGACTCAATGGCAAGTCACAATATTTGTGTTGAGGGCCTATTGGGATAGGGTCTCTAGGGTCAATTTTTGTTAGTTTAATTAGTTTATAATTTTGTAACGAATTTAAATTCTCCACGAAATGTGGAAGAAGAGTGTGCAACTAAGTAAGAATCAAATGGGATTTGTCCCCTTGAATGGGTAGGTGATAGGATGGTTTTGAAACTCTCCACTAGGTCGTGGGCCATGGTATTCTAATGGAAAGGCTATAAATATTTGAGTCATAGCGAGTGTATGAGAATAAATTTGGATAAAATATCATTGTAAGGGAAAGGTGCTAAGGAAGGAAAGCTCTATTTCTTGTACTTAGGAAAAGGGGGAAGGCTCCTGCAACTAAGTCTGTGGAGACCTTAGCAAGTCCGCAACTGAGTGTTTGGGCCCCTATAGCTAGGTGCACAAGGTAGAAGAGTTTGTAAATTGAATGTTGAATCCAATAAAGACGATTTTGGGTTGATTAAATTACACTTGTGCTTTTTGCTTCATATTTTCTTGATTTAATATATCTTCTTTCTACAAATTGTTTCCTATAAATGAATGTGTTCTACTGTGAAAATCTATTGAATCTTTAATATTTATGCATGAAATAAGAAATGAACTTTTTTGCAAATATAGTAACTAGATTTGTTATGATAATTGTTCAAGCAAATAGATCTGCTCAAAGGCAGATCTAGGGTTTCCAGTGATTAAGTGAGAATAGTGAATATGTCTCTTTTATGTCTAATAATCCTGATCATGTACCTTCATGAAGACTTGAAGGACAATTGGATAGAGTTGCAGTAGTAGATAGAAGGAAGATGTAGATCTACGTGAAGGCATATCAGAGCTATAAGGGCTTCGGAATACACATCACACGGTCTTTAGATTTATAAATCTAGTTCTAGCATCCCCTAATACTGCTTCGGGTGAGATTGCAGCCTGTGCTATGCAGGTTGTTGCTGAAAAGGGCCAATAGGTAGGGTTTTGTTGGTTTGTGCGAATAAATCTAAACCTCGGTCAAGCCCCTTTAAGCTAACAATCCTACCACTCACAACTATAAATATGGAAGTGTTGTTGCTCCTAGCCTTCCATAACGTACAAGGTTGACATTACAACAATTGGAAGAAAAAAGAGAAAAAGGGATTTGTTATACTTGTGATAGAAAATACATTAATGGTCATTAGTGTGTTGAGAAGAAATTAATTTACATAGATGGGAAAGAGGGGGAATAAAAGGAACAAGAAACATCAAAATAAGATGATATACATTAGGAACCAACCCCAGAGAAAGAATAAATGAATATGACCATATCTTGTGATACATTGATAGGACTTGACACTCCTCAAACTCTCAATATAGAAGGACATATCAAGATGAAAAGGTAGTAGTGTTCATTGATTCGGGTAGTACCCATAATTTTATTCATTTTAAGATAGCCAAGGAATTTAATTGCTTCCTATATCTAGCACCAGAGTGTCAAGGAATGGTTGCAAATGGAGGAACCATAAATTTCTCTGAAAAGTGCCATAATATCAAGCTATCCATGGGAGAATATGTATTGAATAGTCCAATTCTTTCCATTCCAATGGGTGGCCTTGATGTTATACTAGGAGTCTAGTGGTTAATCCTTTGCGCATGATATATTTTAATTGTCAAGAACTTTTCTTGAATTTTTTTTAGGAAGGAAAGGACGTTGAATTAAGGGGTATTGCAGCAAAAACATGAAATCTTCTAAGATAAATAACAATGGAGCTTAATATGTTCACTAGAGGTTCAAACATCAAAATATCTATTTCTCGAGACCTCCAAAAAGTCTTGGACAAACATTCTAAGGTTCATACAATGGAATATCACATCAAGTATAAACAGTAATTTCTCCTACTCTTAAAGGATAACCTCACTTTGGCGCATAATCGAATGAAACAATAGGCATACCAACATTGCAGCGAAAGAAGTTTTGATGTAGGCGACTTGGTATATCTACAACTACAACCATACAAACAAATGTCCCTCAAGAAATCTAAGAACGATAATAAATTATCATCAAAGTACTATGGTCCTTACATGGTGTTGCAAAATATTTGTAATATGGCATACAAATTGGAGCTTCCTACATCTTCCCGAGTGCACCCAGTTTTCCTTGTTTTAGGCTTAAACAAGGATATAGGTGACAAGTTCCCATTTCAAACAATATTTTCAAAACATGACGAGGAAGGAAAAATAATATTGGAACCTAAACAAGTCACGGAAATAAGAACCTGAAAGCTACGAGATTGATCAACTACAAAGTATCTCATCAAGTGGAAGAGCTTAACTGCTCATGATTTTGCATGGGAGGGTGAGAATTTTATACAAAATCAACTAGAACTACTCAAGCATTGAGGGTAATACTTTTTGAAGGAGAGTGGCATGTTAGGTCGCTATACTACTAGTGTAGCCCCTTATTGTTATTATTGAAACCCCCTTATTATATTGTTGTTCACATGCAGTCCTCATATTGTTGCTATTGTGCCCCATAGAAAGCCACTATTGTTATTGTTTTGCCCTTACATTAGTATTTTTATGTCGAATTTCATTCTATTGTGACCCTTAGAATCCTATATATATAAAGGAGGCCTTGTCATTTGTATCATCCAATAATTGTTCATTTGTGTAATGTAAATGAGGTTGCTCCCTTCAAGAGGCTTATTTTGAAGTCGTTGATCTATCTCTTCTTCTATTTTGTGAGTTGGTTTCATAACAAAGTCTATATAAATGTTGTGTTAATTATTCAATCCAAACATCCATAATGCAAAAAATGTCAATAATTTATTGTTGGGTAGCAGATCCTCCGTAATGGTCTTGTGGCTCAAAGTCCAAAATTTTGGGTAAAAGTATGGTAAAGGTTTCATGAAGTGCACAGAGCACAAATTGTAGTAGGTTAAGTCCAAGGGTAGTCCGCCTAAAATCTTATAGATTAATCTAGAATGTGTCGGCTTACCCATGGCCTACGGACCATGGGAATGTATAAATAAAGCAAGGATCTAGGATTAGGAGACCATTTTTATAAAAATATAGCTTTGAGGTATAGGTTTGTGAAAGTGAAAGTGCTCTCAGTCTATAAGTCTGAGTTGCAAGTAGTAGAGGGTAGAATAGGCTTTGTAGCTGTGTGCACAGAGGCCTAGTAAAGTCCGCAACTGTGTGTGCGGACTCCTGCAACTGCGTGCGTAGGGTGGAAAGTAGAATGTAGTGAACGAAAGATTAATAAAGATAAGTGTTTATGAATTATTGTGTATCTGATTGCAGATCTGAATGTTTATGCTTATGTTATGATTTTATGAAGTATAATTAAGATTTATGACTGTGCACACTTGGTTTAAATGTAAAATGTTGCTTAAAGACCTTAAAGAATAAATCAGGTCTATAATAATAGTAATAAGACTAAGGATCTAAGAAAATCCCCTTCAAGGATCTTCGTGAAGACCATACTGCTCTACAGAATAGCAAAAGTGCATAGATCAGGTTGTGAATTCTCTAGTCCTCATCAAGACATCCCTAGGGTGCGAAAACTTGGTTCCAGCACCCTCCCATACTAACTCGGGTGAGACATCAGTCTGCGCTCCATAGATTGTCGTAGAAATGGGCAGTAGCATGGGATTTGTTTGGGTAAAAACTCTTCTGAACCTAGGTCAGGGCCCAATAAGCAAACAAATGGTTTCGTTGTCAGGACTGGTATCTTCCTAAGGGATGTCTAATGCTGAAACATTAGAACCCTACAAAGAAAGAAGTTGAAGATTGGTGGGTCAAAGGTTTTATCACCGAACTCATGATAGATGCAACTATTAGCAACAACGAAGCCACAAATAAGTTTTCTCAAAAGAATCATGAGTAGAAGAAGCTTCAAAAGGATCGAATGGTTAATTTTACCACCATGAGGGAAGTGGAGCACACAAGGGGTGCAGTTTAGTATGGTGAACAAAATCAAGTTGCCTGTATTCAAAGGAGTTGGAACGAAGACCCCGATCAATTTTGGTTCGTAGTGAAAGTAGTATGGGAAGTGCATCAGATTACAGATGATAACATTAAAAAGGCCACATTGGTGAGTGCATTGCAAGACCGCATGTTGACGTGGTATACTAAGTACTCCAGTGATCATTAGAATGCTAGAATAGCAGAGATCTAGGATGCGTCGAACAAAGAGTTTAGTCGACCAAAATCAGAAACTTAGTTGATCATTGGATTTAAGGAAATTGTGATGCCTTCCAGGTGAGACACAGTGGGATCTAGATTGGCACCCAAAAATTATGATCCGTGAGGAAAATATGACACTTTCATATGCGAAGCATTGTGCCTGGTTTGTGGCATCCCTGACATCGCACCTAAGGATGGCGCTATCACAACCGAAGATCTCAACCTAGGCCGAAGAATTAGAGATAGTGATGAGTTTGCATGAAATGCCAATACAAGATCCTAGGTTGGGAGTCCAATAAATCCATGCACAACTACAAAATCTATGTTTAGAGATGCAAAGTTTGAAGAAGGATAGGGTGCCATGGCCGGAAGTATAGGAAGAGGTGTGGTGTATAGAATGTAAGGGCCAGGGTCACGATAAGGATCATTGTCCTGTATTCACAAACTATTCAATAGGAGGGGAACTGATGTTGCAGAGACTCAAGGCATCAACCAGTCTGACTGCGTCCACCACTCTCTAGTGCGCGATTTGTCAAGTAGGAGGAAAGCATGCGACGAATAATTGTCACCTATTGCAGAAATATGCCTAGACTCTACATAAGCTATATTGTTATTTCTATAGATCAGTGGGTCATGATGAACGAACGTGTTGAAGTTATGAAATAATGATGGATAGAACTCCAGCCTATCGATTGCAGATGGAAATGGGAGGATCTGATCCAGCTACAGCAATAGCATTGGGTAGCTTCCAAGTGCGAGGTCAAGGATGAGGAGGGATGGGACGAGGACGAGGGTACGGACAGTTAATCCACTACAACTGTGGAGGACCTAGGCACTACAAACGCGATTGTATGAATCCAACCAAAATGAGTTGTCCATATTGTGAAGAATTTTACCATGAAATGATAAACTATCCGACATTGATTGCAGAAATGAGCGGAAAAGGGGTGTTGCATCCCACTCCAACACAAAACATCCAGATGATGAGATCCGAACCATGTTAAGAGGATGCCAACGTGAATATGATGCTCAGGAGTGGCGCAACCATGGGGGAAGATAAGGAGAAGAAGCCTAAAGAAGACACCAGGGTACGTAAGGCTCCTACAAAGGAACTTGAATTTGATTTAAACTACACAAAAGAAACGTTTATGGAAGCTAAGAAGAGCTTCGTAGAGGTCTCTACCTTAGGTAGCAGGGATCAACCAGAGATGGACCTGGACCCCTCTCTGCTAACCACCCTTTTAGAGACATGTATGAAACTACTACACTATATAAGGGAGTCAAAGGGCTACAAGAATTGATAGCTAGATGCACAGGGACCAGGGAGCCATGTGTAGTTCGAAAAATGGGGAAGCATGCCTTATGGACCAGACAAGAAATATGGTTGACCATGCAAATTGGTGACTATGAGATGGATCAAGTAATTTTAGACTTGGGATTGGACACAAACATGCTACTTAAGCAAACTTGGAGATCATGGGTAGGCTCACATTACAATGGTCTCCCATGCAATTACGAATGGTGAACCAACAAAAGATATTGCCCATGGGAAGATTAATCGAAATAACAGTGGATATTGATGGCACAAGAACACAAATAGATGTCGAGGTAATAGAAATTGTGGATGACAGTAACCCTTACCCTACGTTACTCAGAATAGACTAGGCAATGGATATGAATGGAGTTATTAATCTAAAGAAGTGAAAGATGATTTTTGAGGCAAAGTCCCTACGTTTGATCATGCCATTGGACCCTACCGAAGGACAACATTGCACAAAGCTGGTGCGTGATGATTGAAGCGACGAAGAGTTAGATTGTATCTACAAAATAATTGCGCAGAACCAGGATTTGAGGCACCCTACTATCGATGAAAGGGCCCCATGGAGGATCGCAGAATCCTGCATGTTGGAGGCTGATGAAGATGATGAGAAATGGCGCAATCCATTGAGGGAAGTGACGATGCTAAATTGTAATATGATGACCAAATCCCTGCATTGCATAATTGCCTAGGTGCAGGATCTACCAACCTATGATGGAATAACAATGGTGGAAGAATTCTTGCACCAATATGAGAGTGTAGTGCCAGAAGACTAGAGGTTTGATCCATTCAAATGAGTGTTCTGCATGACTCCTGCTCATTGGTGGGGAACACATGAAGGAAAATTTCAAAGCTGGAAGGACTGCAAAAGATGATGCAGCTAAGATTTGGGAAGTCTGAACTACAAATAACTGAGAAATATGATGGATGCGATGACCCATGCAGGCACCTCGCAAAATGGACAAAAGCCTATGGAGAAGAGCCCCAGCCTAAATGGGTACATTTATTTTATCATACCTTGGATGTCATCCCCATAAACTGGTATAATGAAACAGAGCTCTGACATGGTACGGGCGAATGCGATATATTGCACGAACGGTTTTTACTAACATTCTTATCTGAGGACCAATGGATGGATACCATTGACAATGCGCTACAATTTTTCAAAGCTACTATCTTCAAATTACCGCAGGAACCAAAAGAAATCATTCGACCAAAATGGACACATCAGTTAAGCCATGCCTTATAATGTTACAACCTGCAGGTGGAGGATGACGAGGATGATCCCCAAAATATTAACATTCCATAAATGAAAGGGAGCTGCGAAGTTCAAGGACCAATGATCGAGGATCCTGATATCACAACGCCACTAAAAACAAAACAAGTGAACATTGGTATAGAGGAGGAGCCAAAGTACATGACTCTGGGGGACTATTAGGATGATGCCATGGTGGATAAAGTTGTTGAGTTACTGCACGAGTATCAAAACTTACTCCCGACCAAACTAACAAAACTAAAGGGGATTTTGGGCAACCTAGGGGTGATGAAGATAAATTTGAAGCTGGACGTGAAGCCGATTAAGTAGTGCCCCTACCATTTGAATCCGAAATATAAGGAAAACTTCTACGAAGAATTTGACAAGATGTTTGCAGCAGGAATTATTAAACCTGTCGAAGAATCTGACTGGGTGAGTCCTATGATAGTAAAAGAGAAGAAACAGAAGGGAAAAATTTGAATCTGCAAGGATCTTCAAAAACTGAATGATTCTTGTGTTCTTGACCCATTCCCAACCCCGTTTACGGATGAAGTCTTGGAGAATGTTGGTGGATAGGAAGCGTACTCATTCATAGATGGGTTCTCAGGATATCACCAGATCAAGATCTCACCAAAAGATAGGAGCAAGACCACCTTTGCGGTCGAATGGGGATGTTTTCAGTACATTATGATGCCCTCCAGATTGAAGAACGCACCAGCAATATTTTCACATGTAGTAGTGGCTGCGTTCAAGGAATTCATTCATCAATTTTTGGAGGTTTATTTTGATGATTGGACAATATTTGGGCTAGTCAAGAAACATGAGACAAGATTACGATTGATGCTGGATACATGTTGACGACACCATATTGCGCTAAATATTAAGAAGTGTACCTTCCTCATTCCTTTCATAAATTTTCTCGACCATGTGGTCTGCAAACAGGGCCTGATGGTGGATCCTATAAAAATTGTTGTCATACTCAATCTGCAAGCAGCACACAGTGTCAAACAACTCCACACCACATTGGGAGACACTAGGTACTACCGAAAGTTTGTTAAGGGTTATGCACAAATAACGGTGCCAATGGAACAATTGTTAGAAAAGGATGCTAGATATTGTTGGAATGAGGACTGTAAGAAGGATTTGGAGATTCTAAAGGAAATAATGGCCTCTACCCCCATTTTGGTTTTCCCAAAATGGGACATCGAATTTCATGTACATGTGGATGCATCATGTATCATGCTAGGTACCATACTCACGCAGGAAGGAGCGAAAGGCATTGATCATGCGATCATGTTCTCGAGTTAGTGGCTGTCAAAAGCAAAAAATAATTACTCCACCATTGAGCGCGAGGGATTGGCGATGTTATATGCACTCTAGAAATACTGCCACTATCTACTCCGTGGGAATTTCAAAATGTATACTAATCACTCCGCACTAAAACACCTGGTGAATAATCTTGTGTTGGGAGGTTGTATCTGTCGATGGTTGTTAGTGTTCCAAGAATATGACTTTGAGGTCGTCGCAAAGCCAGGATGCCTAAACGCAGGTCCAGATCACATGTCCTGAATTGAGAATAGTGAGGAGCCAACAAATTTAGAGGAAGGACTACCTGATGCACAACTCTATGTAGTACGCGTCGCACATGGTCACTTTGAAGGTATAATCCACTTCTTAACCACCAGGATCATGCCACAGGGGTATTCAGTTCAGTAAAAGAAAGAGTTAGTGATACATGCTGCGGATTTCACTATTATTGCGGGGCACCTCTACAAAATGGGAAATGATAAAATATTAAGAAGATATGTTCCTGAATTTGAACAGGGATAGATCCTTGTGGAAGTACATAGAGGGGTTGTAGGAGAACATTACCCAGGACATGCAACAGTGCAGAAGATTCTTCATGCCAGACTATGGTGGCCAACTCTACATCAAGACTCAAAAGTGTACTATTAGGCCTGTGACATATGTCAACAAACCGAGAGACCATTGCGAAGGGATTAAATGCCACTCAGTCCACATGTGACGCTGCAATTGTTCAAAAAATGGAAGATCACATTGTGGGGCCCATCACGCCTCAAGGGAAGACGGGTGCATGCTATATCATCACTACAACCGATACGTGACTTGATGGGTGGAAGCACAACCAGTTAAGGACTACATAGCCACTACAGCTGTGAATTCTTGTTCAAGAATGTGTTGACACAGTTTGGATGTCCAAAAATACTAATGAGCAACCACGGGACCCACTTCCTAAATGAAACTATCAGCACACTCACTAAGGAATTCCACGTATATCATCAACAAAGTACGTCGTATCATCCATAAGTGAATGGGATAGTGGAAGAATTTAATAATATCTTAGAGACTGTGTTGACCAAGATCTATAATGCGAAGTGCAATGACTAGGATTTTCATGTACCTGTTGTGTTATGGGCATACTGGACCACTTGCAAGAAATTCGTGGGTCAGACACCTTTCCGGTTAGTCTACGGAACGGAAGCCATCATGTCGATGGAATATATTGTACCTAGTTTGTGAATCACAACAATAATAGGCATGGTCGACCGTGGAGCATTGGAAGAAAGGCTTGTGCAACTGGAAGAACTAGAGGAGGAACAGTTTTTGGTGGATTCCATCAGCAAGAACAAAAGCAACATGAAAAGGCTTGGCATGATCACCATATCAAGTTGCGCACATTGAAAGAAAATGATTTATTATTACTATATGACAGCAAGTTCGAGAAATTCCCTAGCAAACTTCAGATGTAATGGTTAGGTGTTATACAACAAAATGACCTTCTCATCAACTCAGAGGTGAAAGACAAGATGACTAAAGCAAAGACCACAGTTGCAGGCCTTGATTCCACACTAACACTATTTGAACACTGAAAACCTGCTTTATAAAGCTTGTTACCAGGCCTAAAGGAGCATTAATGACCCCACTAACTCATGTTACTAGTGAAGGGGCAGTGTTAGTGAAACTAAGGGAAGTCCAATGGGTCACGCCAATGAATTAACTCACAAATATCTAGATATTTATCCCTAAATTTTCTCAAGAAAAGCAAGGAAACATGCAAAATTAACATATTTGGAGGATTTCTAATCTAAGAAAAGAAGGCAAATGGGAAAGAGCTGAAAAGCGGAGCAAGCTCATTGCTTTTTTCCTAGTGAACTCTAGGAGGAGCTTGGCAACCCTAACTCGATTGCTATATAAGCAAAGTGAGGGTTATTGTGAAAAGGGTCAAAGCGTTTGGAAGGATAGCCCACTAAGTTGTTGTGAACTGTCGTACACTTGAAGAACTGAGCTAAAAGAGAGAGAGAGAGAAGAAGAAGGGGCAAGGGAAGGCTGATACAATGGATGGTTGTAATCACTCTTCCATTATAAATACATAACTGCAGTTGTGTTCCCTACTCCATAGTGTCGGTAACATTGTTCATTGAGTTGTTCATTTCAATACTTGTCGAGTTGAGTAGTTCAAGTTGTATACAAATATATGTTCAATGTGCATTCTTATATTAGTTTTCAATATTGTATGTTGTGATTGTGTTTGCCTTTCCTTTGTGCAAGAATTGTATTGGGGCCAACCTTGAAGGAGTTCTTCTTGGTTGCATAGTGATCTCTAAACAAATCTAGAAGGAGACTTGAGGTAATCCTCTTTCCATACTTTGTCAACTTATATTTGATAGATGAACATGTGTATAACTTAGATTATCTATAGAAGCCACCAAGTTATACACATGTTCATCTATCAAATATAAGTTGACAAAGTATGGAAAGAGGATTACCTCAAGTCTCCTTCTAGATTTGTTTGGAGGTCGCTATGCAGCCAAGAAGAACTCCTTCAAAGCCAGCTCCAAGACAATTCCTGCACAAAGGAAAGGAAAACAAAATCATAGCATAAAATATTGAAAATTAATATAAGAATGCACAATGAACATATAATTTTATACAACTTAAACTACTCAACTTGACAAGTATCAAAATGAACAATTCAATGAACAATGTTACCGATAATATGGAGTAGGGAACACAACTACAATTCCGTATTTATAATGGAAGAGTGATTACAACCATTCATTGTATTAGCCTTCCATTGCCCCTTCTTCTTCTGTCTCTCTCTCTGTCTCTGTCTCTGTCTCTCTCTCTCTCTCTCTCTCTCTCTCTTTCAGCTCATTTCTTTAAGTGTATGACAGTTCACAATAGCTTAGTGGGCTATCCTTTCGAATGCTCTGACCCTTTTCACAATAACCCTCCCTTTGATTATATAGCAATCAGTTAGGGTTGCCAAGCTCCTCCTAGAGTTCACTAGGGAAAAAGCAATGAACTTGCTCCACTTTTAAGCTCTTCCCATTTTCCTTCTTTTATTAGATTAGAAATCCTCCAAATATCTTGATTTTGGATGTTTCCTTGCTTTTCTTGAGAAAATTTACAGATAAATATCTAGATATTTGTGAGTCAATTAGTTGGCTTGACCCACTGAACTTCCCTTAGTTTCACTAACGCTGCCCCTTCACTAGTAACATGAGTTAGTGGGGTCACTAACGCTCCTTTAGGCTTGGTAACAAGCTTTATAAAGTAGGTTTTTAGTGTGCAAACAGTGTTAGTGTGGAATTAAGGCCTGCAATTGTGATCTTTTCTTTAGTTATCCTGTCTTTCACCTCTGAGTTGATGAGGAGCTCATTGTTTTGTATAACATTAGGACCATATGTCATCAAAGAAGTTACAAATGGAGGCGTGGTCCAGCTCAGCAAGCTTAATGGAGAGCCCTTCCCTAGAAGAGTAAATGGTTGTTGCCTAAAGCTCCACACGGGCAAGTCGATGGGCTGACTAATTACCCAAGGCATGGTTTCACCGCTCTGAATAATTGAAAGAGAGCGCAGGATGATAAAGTAGTCTTTCAGGGAGCTGCATGACCATAGGGGTACACGTAGAACGGTATACCACAAGGGTCACAATTTCTCAGAACAGGGTGCGCTGCTACGTGGACAAGCAAGGAAGTGACTGTTTCCATCACTATTCATGACAAGATGCCCAAGTTATGACGAAAAGGAGCAGGTGGCGGGCAATTGAGTTATGAAGTACAAGCAATGAATGGTCAATATAGCATTAATAGGCCAGAAAAGGAGGGAATGATGGAATTTGTATTTCGACAAGGCTATAAATCGTAGTGGGACACCTATGACATAAATTATAGTATCTGGAGGCTAGATATGAAACCCATGAACCTTGATGGTGGAAGACAGAGCTGAGTAGAGATGCAAGACCTTTTGAATACTGCAATGTTGCAAGCTAGGGGCACCATGTTGCACTCAATGCCGACGGTGGGAGATGTACCAGAAATTCTCAAACAAGTAGCAAGACCAGTCCGGATGCCACTCCACAAACCACATATTGACAAGAAATCTACGAAAGCTATGCGAAATATAGTGGATTCTGAGACAAATGATGGAATTATGCTTGCAAGCTCATCCCTGACAAGCGTTGAAGATTGGGATCTCGTGGACAACAACATCTTTCTTGAAAAATTGCAACACAAGGTGTAATAAATATTTAGTATATCGGACCAGACAACAAACTTGCTATACCTGCACAAAGATTTTTTGGCTCTGGCATCTCAGCTAGAGCTAAAATCCTAGAAGGATCCGCTTTGTGTTAACTAAGTAGAGCAGAATGAGGGTCATCGATTCAGGGAACAAGTAGGAGCTTGAAGAAGCATGCACGAAGCATGGATGGAACGATGAGGTGAATTATGTCACTCACAGGGATGTTTAACCACAAATTCTTGACAACACATCTAACCACACCGACAAGTGACTCGGGACAAGTCATGATGATTGTGTTGGGGGCCTATTAGGTAGTGGACGCCCCGTAATAGTTTTGGGGCTCAAAGTTTGAAATTTTGGGTAAAGGTATGGTAAAGGTTCTACGAAGTGCATAGAGCGCGAATTGTAATAGGTTAAGTCCAAGGGTAGTCCGCCCTAAAATGTTATAGATTAATCTAGAATTTGTTGGCTTTCCCATGGTCCGCAGACCATGGGAATGTATAAATAAAGCAAGGATCTAGGATTAGGAGATAGTTTTTTTGAAAAGATAGCTTTGAGGTATGGGTTTGTGAAAGCAAAAGTGCTCTGAGTCCGTAAGTCCAAGTCACGAGTAGTAGGGGGTAGAATAGGCTCTATAGTTGCGTGCACAGAGGCCTGGTAGAGTGCATAGTTGTATACATGGAAACCTACAGCTATGTGCGCAGGGTGGAAAGTAGAATGTATTGAATGGAAGATTAATAAAGATAAGTGTTTCTAAATTATTGTGTATCTGATTGCAAATCTGAATGTTTATGCTTATGTTATGATTTTATGAAGTATAATTAAGATTTATGACTGTGTACACTGGGTTAAAATGTTAAATGTTGCTTAAAGACCTTAAAGAATAAATCAAGCCTATAATAACAATAATAAGACTAAGGATCTAAGAAACTCCCCTTCAAGGATCTTCACAAAGTCTAGTCTAATGCACGGAATAACAAAAGTGCATAGATCGGGTTGTGAATTCTCCGGTCCTCATCAAGAAATCCCTAGGGTGCAGAAACCTCGTTCCAGCACCCTCCCATACTGCCTCAAGTGAGACTTCAGTCTATGCTCCGCAGATTGTTGCGGAAAGGGCCGGTAGTATGAGATGTTTGGCTAAAAAATTTTCCAAACCTGGGTCAGGGCCCAATAAGCCAACAACCATACAAACAAATGTCCCTCAAGCAATCTAAGAAGGATAATAAATTATCATCAAATTATTATGGTCCTTACAAGGTGTTGCAAAAGATTGGTAATATGGCATACCAATTGGAGCTTCCTACACCTTCTCGACTGCACCTAGTTTTCCTCGTTTTAGGCTTAAACATGGATAGAGGTGACAAGCTCCCATTTCAAACAATATTTCCAAAACATGATGAGGAAGGAAAAATCTTATTGGAACCTATTCAAGTCATGGAAATAAGAACCTAATAGCTACGATATTGATCAACTTCAAAGTATCTCATCAATTGGAAGAACTTAACCACTCAAGATTATGCATGGGAGGGTGAGAATTTTATACAGAAGCATCCAGAACTACTTAAGCATTGAGGGTAATACTTTTTGAAGGAGAGTGGCATGTTAGGTCCCTATACTACTAGTGTAGCCCCTTATTTTTATTAGTGCAACCCCCTTATTGTATTGTTGTTCACATGCAGTCCTCATATTGTTATTATTGTGCCCCACAGAAACCCACTATTGTTATTATTTTTCACTTACATTATTATTGTTATGTCGGCTCTAATTGTATTGTGACCCTTAGACTCCTATATATATAAAGGAGGTATTTTCATTTGCATCATCCAATAATTGTTCATTTGTGTAATGTAAATGAGGTTTCCCCCTCCAAGAGGCTTATTTTGAAGTCATTGATCTATATCTTCTTCTATTTTGTGAGTTGGTTTCATAATAAAGTCTATATAAATTTTGTGTTAATTATTCAATCCAAACATCCATAATGGAAAAACTGTCAATAATTTATGTTTTAGTTATAATCACGGATGAAATTACTAATATGACAAGTGGTGGATATAGGTTATAGATTATCTTTGGGTTTGGTTTGCATTAGTTATAGTGAATTTGGAAAAAAATCCAATCATAGGCACATACACCAACCTTTCTAGGAGATTTAACACAAATGTAGTTTACAACCACAAAAAAGCATACCATGTATTTGTTCAGAATTTAGCTAGTTACTGTTTGGAAAAAAATCAACACTACAACATTTTTTTATAAAAGTAAAAGGATATACATACATTGTCTTCACTATTTTATACCCTCGGCCTTTTCTTCCACTGTATTTGTTCCTCCAAAATAAATTTTTAACTAGCCTAACCACATGTTTTCTTGCATATTGCAAAATGTTTCATATATCATTTTTGGTGTGAGCCAGAATGCCTTCTCACCAAGAGGATGCCTAGATTGGAAACAAGTACCGAAGTTTTTCCTATGATTGAATTCCATCCATCATTTTTTGGGGGGAGCTTGTATATTTTCCAACACACAAGAAAGATTAATTCAAATGAATAAACGGTTACATATATTTATTAAACTCCAAATCTTTAGTTAACCACCCTTTATTTCTACTTGGTAAACCATTATGGAGAATATTGAATTAGTGGGATTGATTTCTCTTCATAATTCATATAAACAGAATATTTATCTTTTTGTATTTATGGGCCCACATTATGTCACAACTAACATCTCCCACATAACATATACATGGTAAATACTTTCTCAAAGTAGTGTATCGTTAGGTTGGGTTGAAGAGGAAGAAGTCATGGGTGTGACCACTAGAGGCCAAGATTTTAACAATAGAAATAGAATAAAACTAACATAGAAAAACAATAACCATACTATAACTACTAATACAACTCTGAAGAACACTTTCAACATGTAGAATTCTATTGTTTATACTCCTTGAAAATAATTTCCTAATGTTGTTCAAACCTAAAAACAACCCCAACAACATTCTCCTTTTGTTGGTATGACATAGTGGTGAATTGGAAACCACCAAAGCTAATGAAACCATTATTTATGTGATTATATCCCTGAAAGAACTAGAAACTAATCATGGATATCTAGCTACCAATTCTCAACCAATAATACAACCTCAAGATATATCTTACATAAAAACTTGACCACATTCTACAAAAGGAGGAGAGAGGATCATTTGCACTACAAAAAATGAGATAGGTGGTGAGCTATCCATGATTTTAAAGAAAAAAATGTTTCGTACTTGTTTGATCTTAGGGAGTGAAGTAAGACTTGAGTTATGCACGTGGATGGACGTCAATAACACAAAACAATCTGGCCAACAATTGTTTGGGCACGAGGATTAGGAAATAGCGAAATGTGGTAAATCAAATGCATGGGCATATTCTTGGTCTTGTCGTGCCATTTTGCCTATAATGATATGGTTTTCTAAGCTCTAATATATGCACAATGAAATTTCTCTTAGCCCTTGTCTGCTACTAGGTCCCTAAAGTAGAGTGATGTTGCTTGTAGGGAACATGACTTACTTTTGGTAAACATGAGTTTCAACAATGTGAATTATCACACACATACAACCAATGAAAGTTTTAGTGACACTAAATAACAAACATATTTTTCTCACAAATAGTTCTAGGATCTACGAGAAGTAGTTTGACTTCAAATGATTATTTAAGCTAGAACTATGGTTTTGGAGATTCATGGTTGTGGAATGGACAACATTTATGTTCCACATAGGATTATTTCCATGACTTGTTGTGTCTTTGTTTCTTAACCAAAAGTCTCAATAATATTTACTATGATAGGGAGTAGCCACAATGTAGCTTTTATTATTGTTTATAGTTTATAATAGTCATAACCCTTTCTTAAGAAATATACATGTACTAGGCTCATCTATGCAATAGGGAAAGGTATCTTTGCAATAGGGAAATTTTGGAACCAACAAATTATATATTTTTTTCTTAATGTGCAGAATCCCATTAGATATTCGATGGTATGTGGAAACCATTGAGTATATGAATCTTCATCAATGGGAAAACCATTGGATATTCAACTCTCTACAGATGGAAGAAAGCATCGAAGATATAACATCCCTATCACAAAAAAAATTCTATAGTTGATTATCCAACGTTAAACTATCGGACAGTCCCGTCGAACTAGACTAAAGTCATTGGATATCTAATGAAAAATGTCACCATTATTGGTATTTAGGGAGGTGGAGCTATAACAATCCCATCACAAAAAAATATTTTACATTTGAATATATGATGATTAACTATCAGACTTGATACTCCATACCGACGGAACGAACCATCGGGTCCCGTCAGGCTACAGTAATAAGGTGTTGAATAGCTGACATTAAAGCAGTACCATTTTTCCATCTTAGGTAGAGGATATTCAATTTTTTCCTCTTGTATATCCAAAGAATGTGGGCATTGCAACCAACATTTTCCCCGTCTCATATGTAATGTAGGTGAGCATAAAAAACTTGACCTCAAAGCGCCATATTTTTAATGACATTTTCGACCATTTTTGGCATTAGCTATTCGATGATTTCCCATCAAATATTTCATGCTTAATAAAGTTTTAATCATTTGATACATTTACAGGGTTGATTTTCTCATCTCTAATGTGTCATAAAACCAATGAAAATAAGTCGAATACCCAATGAATATCCATCATATTTTGGCCCCACCTATACTAGTTTACTCACAACATGTGTTTAACCTAATCTCAATCAATTCTTCCGATGGCTCTTCTTTGTATTTTAGCACCTATTTGAAGACATTCAAGGATGGTTATTGTAAAACAACTTAAAATATAAAAAAATAAAATCTTAAGTTATTATAATGAAATATTAACAACTACTCACAAACTTTAATATCAACCCTTTTCTTCATTGTCGTCTCGTTCTATGTGTTGAATGGGTTCCATTTTGTTTTCTTTTCTACAAGCAAATACTTGAAAAATAGTCTTTCATGCCAAATTATTTGTTTATATGTACCTAATAGAAAAATTCAATGATTACATACATTTGAAGCACATTATTGTTGAGATGTCTCCTCCTGTGATGCAATTATGTCCATTTATTTTACCATATCCTTGTACACTTTTTTGAACATTGTTATTGGCATGTTTCAGATATCATCTCATTGATCCTTTTCGATTTTCATAATCTTTCTGAAAAAAGTAATAAACTATTTTTATATTGATATATGAAAATGAAATATAACAAAATTAATATTAATAAATGAATACTTTGTAGTAATATATACACATAATTCTATAAAATCATTTTAATTAGGAATATTACTTTTTGAATTATTCTTTTTTTTGTATAGTTTTTCTATTGCAAGTCTAATAGGTCTCACTGACTATTGCTCTGGAAATATTTCTTGTAGTTTAAATATAACTTGGTTCTTGGAATCATTTGATTGATTTGTATATTGTAAGTGGAAATTATGTATTTATGTTCATTCCAGTTATCACTCATAGTTTTGTAAAAGTTTTTCCCCATTTCATTAACCTTCAAGGCCACTCCAGATGAGCAGAGGGCCAATTCGTTGCTCTTTACATGTACTATAATTTTTATTTTCTTAAAAAAAAAATATTTTCCTTCGTTGTTGGTCCCTACAGAACATGAAACGTATGTGAATTAATAGATTGTTTGAAACATGTTATCTAATATTCTTAAGTATATTATTAATAAAAAATAAAATAAAAAACTCATATTGAATAGTATTTTTTCATTCACCCGATTCATCCTTCTGCAATTTTTCCATCAAGATTTTATGCTCGTATGCCCTTATATTAGAAATAATCTTATCAAGCTTCCTCATTTTGTGGCTCTGGATGACAAACACTAACCAATACATATTAATTAAGCATACATATAGTTCAAACATATTAATTTTATTAAGAATTTACAAAGAACTTGCATTTTGTACTTTTTTGGATGTGTTATCATTGTGTTGATTGGTATTTTTGTTAATTGAGGACTTCTCAGACATGTTTTTATCAATATACAATAGGTGTCATTCAATACAGAAGCCATTAAATATGATTCATAAATAAATCACATAGTTTTAACCTAGAAAGAGGTTTGGTAACTCATGCACTTATGTGCATAAACACATTAGGGAATTTAATTCTTGAGCACCAATGGTGACTTTTTTTTAAATAACTTTAAATTATGATGGTGCAATATGTAATAATAAAAGAACTTCCATCACAATAAGAAACAAAAATATAAAACTTAAACACAAGTTTTTTGGATTTAACAATGTTATTTGGTAGTGGCACACCAATGTGTTATATTAAATAGGGCACACTGATAAACATATTTTAAAAAAAAAATGCACAAGGCCAATAGGGTTTGGATCTGATTCAATAAGTGGTCCCCTTGCTTTACATGTCAAATGCCTTATATAGTAACACAAACCCATTAAATATAATATGCCTAAAATGAGAAGTCCTAATTATGAAGTGGTAGAGAGAGCTAAACCCTAAGGTGAAACTTTGCAATCGCATAAGCAAGAAGAAGCAAGGATTTAAGGTAAGCATTGTATTTTTTTCTCTAAATTTTAGTTAAATGTAAATAGGAAGAGAGATTGTAAAAAAAAAATTATTAGTAAAATCAATAGTGACATTTTTACTATGCAATAAATTTATTTTATTTTTAGTTTTAATTAAATCTAAAAAAAATTGTAAAAAAATTATTAGTAAAATTAACAGTGAAAATCAATAACAAAAAGACTTTATGGTTGATTAGCTTGGAAATTCTCTACAACTTGAGAAAAACATGAAGTTGGCACCAGTTTTGGTTTTAGGGTTTCATGGTGGGTCGCGCAGGAGGAAGCGCTTCTCCCTCCTATAGTCAAGCTGTCACAAAGGGAGACAGGGAGGCAGGAGGGAAACAATTCAAAATACCGATGGAAAAGGCTACATGAAAAAGAGGAAAGGAAATAGTGGGATGCAATGAAATTCCAAATCAAGAAGAAGAACAACAAGCCTCTGGTCTAGAAAGGGAGAAGGGAGGCAGTATCAAGAAAATGCGTCAAATGAAAACTATGAGAGCATGCAAGCCCAAATCGAGCATCATCCCAAGGGTCATATTAAGTGATCCAAAAATTCAAGCACATAGGAACCATATCAGATAACATGTGATCATCTGCAAGTTTATGGTAATATGGCCAATAGAGAGAGCTTTACACATCTAGATCAAGAGCCACTGGAAGCCCAAAGGAGAGATACATTTGTATCTGGGTTGAAAGGGTTTCTTCACAGTTGTGTTTTCAAGCCTAGAGGACAAGAATAGAGTGTTTGAAGGGGGACCATACTTCGATGCTATAACAAGACTTTACATGTGGTCATGGACAATGAACTTTGTCCCAGAATAAGAAACAGTCACATCTGTACTAGTTTGGAACAGATTGTACTCACTACCTCTGGACTACTGGCAACCAGAGTCACTAAAAATCATAGGCAACAAGCTAGGGCATTTTTTGAAAAATCAGAAGCAACTCTCAAAGGTAAATATACCTCCTTCGCTAGAATATGTGTGGAAATGGATCTATCTGGAGCCCTCCCAGATGAAATAATCTTAGAGGTATATGATGAGGAATGGATGCAAATGGTAGACTATGAGCACATACCTTTCAAATGCTATAAATGTCATGAAGATGGCCATGTATTCAGAGATTGCCCCACAAACTATATGGAAAATAGTGGAAAGATCCCTATGGACAAAGATCATGAGGGTTTTACCAAGGTTGGAGGCAAAGGGAAAGGGGGAAAAATATAAAATAAGAAAACAAGCAAAGGCAAACATACAAGACATAATAGCTTCAAAATCCTTGAGGAAGTGGAGAAGAACGTGGGAACAACCTAGTCAAGGATAACATCCCTAAGGAGAAGTATATTGAAGTTGAAATGGAGGATATCCCAGTAAAGAATTGGCAAATAGATGGAATACAAAGCTACATGGAGATCGTCAAGGACTAGGAAATGACCCTTGAGGCAGGCACGAAGGATCATGAATTGCAAGAGATTTAGACAAAGAAAATCTAGATCTAGAGAAATTTTTGGAATAGGGAAAGAATAAAGGGGTGGACTCACTGCCTGAAGAAGATTATGATCAAGTCCAATAAATCTATCTATGGAGCATGCAATAAAAGGGAATTGGATTCAAAAGAAACCATGAAAGCCAAGAACAGAGTGGGGTCAAAGTGATGGAGAACCCATAGACATCATATCCAAAAAACTCCGGAAGTAAAAAAGGAAGGAAAAGATAGAATGAGCTGCTAACGAAACTGATGATTAACTCAGGTAAGATGAAATATATTACCAGCTACTCTTTTACTAACCTTTCTTAATGAAGCTCACAACATATAATATTAGAGGGTTAGGGAGTAGAAGAAAAGAGAAATCTCAGTGATAGATTAAAAGAGAAAAAACCAGACATGGTATTTATTGAAGAAACAAAATGCTCAATGGAAAAAATAAGAGAAATCCATAATAAATGGTTAATTAAGTATGATTATTTAGAGGTGAAATCCGTTAAGTCTGCAGGAGGGATTCTCACGCTATGGGATCCAGGGAAGCTGGGAATTCTAGATGCTGAAGCGTCGAGGAATTATCTTTCTCTCATGCTATGGGATCCAGGGAAGCTGCGAATTCTTAATGCTGAAGCGTCCATGAATTATCTATCTCTGGTATGCCAGCCTATAGGGGACAAGGAGACCTACATGATAACTAATGTGTATGGCCCTCAACAGCTTGCAAAGAAAGTTCCAAGGAAAATTTTAAGAACCCCCCAAAATTTATAAGTATAATAAATGGGCGAATCTCCATGGTATATAGGAAAAATGGAAGGTGGTTTTATCAATAATTTAATATGTATATATAATTCGTTGGCAAATCTCTCACCAGAGATTGAGAATATTTTACTCAATTTTAAAATCTTGTAAGATCTTGGTATTACCATGGGTTATCATAAACCTGGAGCTTAAAAATTACTATTAGTAATTTATGAAAATAATAAAATAATATTTTATTTTTATTTTATTTTTTATTTAACCAAGCTGAAATGTGTAACATCATAAATTACAACATCCATTTTTACTCTTGATCCACCAAGCCCTGTGAGGGATCAAATATTTTTTCACTCTATGCTAGTTTGCATATCACGATATTTGATACCTCTTGGGGGTTAGTAGATCTAGAGTAAACATGGATCTATGCTGGTTTAATTCCCCCATTTAAATAGGCTACATTCTAGGTGAATACCATGGGTCAATACCATGTGCCATTTTTATTTTTATTAATACTAATATTAGGGTTAATAATGTTTCTTTTGCATGGTATTAATAACAGTCTAGTCCATGGTATTTGTCCCATAGTATTTTGCCCATAGGTTTCACCTAAATATAATGTATTTTTTGAGTGTTCATAAATATAAGGTGACTTATGGAGTAAATATAAAAAAATGTTTTATTTGTTTACCATACCTCTCTTTATTTATTTTATTAATTTACCATACCTCTTTTACAAATATGGTATTTGGCCCATAGGATTCACTTAAATAAAACCTATTCTTGAAAATAGGCGAATGGAAGGTTGTAACTTCTAATTTCAAGGGCTAAATTTACCTTTTTACCCTCTCCCTTAAAATAAGGTGTGCTATTTGAGGTGATTTCTAAAAATGTACTATGATACAAAATATGTGCCCACTCAAACTTTAAAACACCTTAATTTCGCCAAAGGGAGAACATTCGCCCCTAAAATTTTCTATGAGAGAAACTTAAAATTATTAACTCGTTGGAAGGTCTCAAAGCACGTTTTCCCAACATACCCTAGATTCTAGCAGGTGATTTCAACATGATAAGATCTCTCTCAGAGAAAAAAGGAGGCACCAGATAGCTGGGTAGAGACTCTGAAGCCTTCCAAAATTTCCTCATGAACATGGGACTAGTGGACACCGAAACTACAAATGGGACTTTCACTTGGAATAACAAAAGAGGTGGAGTTTCCCAAGTGGCATTAAAACTAGATAGGTTTATCATCTCTGAGGATCTAATCCTCACAGGAGTAGCCATATCAATGTCCATTCTTCCCTTTGGTGGCTCAGACCATTGGCCTGTACAACTAGAAGCTTCCTTTATGGGAACACTAAGGAATAGGCCTTCTAGATTCAAAAATGCTTGGCTCTCTAACCCCAACTTCACCAGAAACATTGCCAATTGGTTGAAGGAGGATTTGAACATCTAGGGTACTAAGATGTACATGCTCCAACAGATATTAAAATACATTAAATCCAAACTCAAGGATTGGAACAAAGAAGAATTTGGTGATATCGTCAAGACCAGAATGACTACGAAACAAAAGCTCCAGGAGGTCAATATGATCAATATCATAGAGGTCTTCAATGAGGAAAGACAGAAACTGACTGATTCTTTGCTAGAAAAATGGGAGAAACATTGTCTACAAGAAGAAACTTTTTGGAGACAGAAATATCAGATCCAGTGGATCAAAGAGGGAGAAAGGAACACTAAGTTCTTTCACAAATCTACTATGGCTCACAGAGCACATAATAGAATCAACAAGCTAAAGGACTCTCAAGGTTTTGAACTTGTCACTCACAAGGACATGGAGACAACTTCTCGGACATTGCAAAGGAGCCAATGGAAGACATATCCAAGTTCATTGCGAAGATGACTCAGTACATTCCCAGGTTGGTCACCCATGAGGAAAACCACAATCTCAATAGGCCAGTCTTGGAAGAAGAGGTTAGTGAGGTGATCAAGGAAATGCAAAATGGAAAAGCACTAGGACTAGATGGCTTCAATGTCGATTTCATCAAATCCTTTTGGGATACAGTTAAACAGGACATACTCGAGGTAGTTGAAGACTCAAGGCAACACAAAAAGGTTCTAAAAACACTAAATGCAACCTTTATAGTTGTAATCCCCAAAAAAAAAATGTTGTCACCCCAATGGGTTTAGACCCATAGCCTTATGTAATGTGGTTTACAAAATCATCTCCAAAGTGATAGCCAACAGGCTCAAGCCACTGCTACCTTTCCTCATATCTGAGGAGCAAACAGGCTATGTGGAGGGAAGGCAGATTCTTAACAACATTATCCAAGCCCATGAGGTGGTACACTCTCTTAAACACAACAAGAAAGCAAGTATGATCACCCAATTAGACCTTACGAAGGCCTATGACAAACTCAGCTGGTCTTACATTAGAGCCATTCTTAAAGCTTATGGCTTTAACCAAGACTTCATAAGATGGGTTATGGCTTTAGTCACCTCGACCATTTTCTCCATTCTGCTTAATGGAGCTCCCTCCAATACTTTTACACCTTCCAGGGGTCTCAGACAAGGTGATCTGCTCTCTCCCTTCCTCTTTGTACTCATGATGGAAGGGCTTGGTAGAGCACTCAAAATGGCAAATGTTGAAGGTAGGATTCAGGGAATCAAGACAACCTTAGATGGCGAGGACAACACTCATCAACAATATGTGGATGACACGATTCTATAGGGTGTACCCACAGTTAGGGAGGAAAAAGAAATCAAAGATATCTTAAATGACTTCACTATGGCAGCAGGCACAGAGGTAAGCCAAAGCAAGTCCAAGGTTTTTTTATTTAACACTAATATTGCAATACAGAGAAATATCACCAAAATTCAGAGTTTTCAAAGGGAATAGTTACCTTCCAAATATCTAGGTGTTCGTCTTACTGAAAAACCCTTGCCTAAGCATATTTGGGAACCAATTTTAAACAAGCCTGAAGACAAAAATCAACAATGAGACATACAGAGCTTTAAACTTTGCAGGGCACTTGGTGCTCCCCAAGGTGGTATTGTAGGCCATTCCCATTTTTATGTTTGCAGCTATCCTAGCTCCTCAGGGCATAAAGCAACAAATAAGAAACATTTGAAGGAATTTTCTGTGGGCAGAGGGTAAAATAAAAATAAGTGTGCTCTAGTTTCTTGGGACAAGCTCTGCAAACTCAAAAACCATGGTAGTTTGCGTCTAGAAGGTCCAGAGACTCTAAGTTAGGCTTCAGGAGCCAAGCTATGGTGGCCATGGATCAAGAAGTCGAGAGCACCATGGGCCAAGCTATGGACTCAAAAGTATGCCAAACACTGGCAAGAACAAGATCATATTAGAATGATAGGGAAAATCAGGGGCTCACACATCTGGAACTTTACATGGGAGAACAAAGGCATTGTCCAGAAGCACTATTTTTAAGAAATTAGAGCTGGGGACTGGGCTTGATTTTGGGAGGATAGCTGGCAATAGGAACCCATCTTGAATAGGAATGAACTGGCAGACCTCAAAAGGGACACAAAGAACAAAGGTCTCTTATTAGTAAGAGACTTCTAGGATCAAGGGAGGAACAAGGATAAATGGAGGAATGGAAGAATCTAAGTAACAACAATGAAAGCCCTTTGAAGGGCATGGCAGAGGCTCTTGCTAAGGACATAGATCGAAGAAGGATTTTGGTCTCCTCTTCTCCTGGCCAATTAAGATGGGGCAAGAACAATGAAGGTAACCACAATATCAAAGAGGCTAAACATGTAATCACTGGATTTAACTTGGTAAAGGCTGAGAAAGTTTGGCAGGAGCTATGGCAGACCTCTCAATGGATGAAAATAAAATTATTCATTTTTCTTGTTCATCAAAGGAAAATCCTAACTTTGGAAAGCCTTATAAAGAAATGTTTCATTGGCCCCTCTAAATGTCAGCTTTGCGGCTTGTAGGAGGAAACGATTGAACATCTTCTTAATCTGTGTTCCATTTCTGCCAAAATCTAGGATTGGGTGGCCTCAAGATTTAGACAGACTGATAGGGACAGGCTTAGTATATCCAATACATTATTAAAATGGAGGAAAAACTTCTCAGAAAATAAAATCATCAACAAATCCTGGATGCTAACTCCAGGCTTTCTCATCTGGAATATTTGGAAATAAAGAAACAAAAGAATCTCAAAACAAAGCCAGAGAACACTAGCTTATCATTAATCAGATTTTGAAACAACTCAAGGAAACAGACAGAAGAATTCTGAGAATGAAACCGACGAATCCTCCTCTGCCTTAGGAGATACAAATTCTTATTAATCTAGATCATCAATCCATCAACCCTTAGGGTATGAAGAAGGATATGAGAACCTTCAACACAGGGGAGAGGTGTTGGCAACCCCCTCCTCAAGGCTTTTTCAAAGTCAATATTGATGGAGCCTCTAAGGGAAACCTCGGGGAAGTTGGCTTTGGTGGAGCCATCAGGGATCCAGAGGGACATATAAAATACATCTTCCATGGACACCTAGAAAAGGGCACCAATAACATGGTAGAACTTCTGGCATTAGATCAATTTATGGAGATCCTAGTGGAGGCAAACTCACAAAATGTCATAATTGAAGCTAACTTGGAATTGGTCGTCAAAGCTACCAAAAAGATTGAAAATGGAACCTCACCAGACAAAGTGTCAAAGCACTGGAGGTTGCTGCAGGTTTTTCACCGTGTCCAATTACACTTACAAATACTTAAAACAATAAGACTTGTGCATGTTAGAAGAAAGGCAAACATGCTTGTAGACAAGCTGGCCAATGAAGGGGTTGTCAACAATAATAGGGATTCTCGGCAACCATGGGATATTCTTCCTTTCATGCAGCTACGGGAGAACTATTCCACTCTAGCAAAGGCAAACTAGGATTCATGGTTAAACAGTGTTGATACTGGAAACAGAGATGGGTAGGACAGTGCCCAATTTGTCGTCAGTCTTTGTTCATAAACTCTCGTCTCTTTTCCCTTGGCATTAGAATGCTAAAGGAAGGTTTCAAGGTGAACAATAACACATATTGGATGGCTGAGACTCTCTTGGATCAATGGGTTTTTGTTAGCAACTCCCAAGGGCTAGCTCAAAAAGGAAGGAGGTAGACAGATTGGCAGGCTCAGATGGATGGTCTCCATCCAGTGATACCACGGATGCAAAACCACGAGTGGTATATCACGCGAGCTTCAGTTGGTTTCCGTCTTAATGGAAGAACCACACAATTCCATTCAGGAGATGATGCATGGCATAGAGATGAGAGAGAAAACCGCTCTCATCATGTGGTTAACCTCTATGCATCTCACCTATGCAATATCTCTGTGGAGCATTGGATTAGGGAATTTCTTTCAATGGTTGAGATCAATCATGCTATTCACTTAAAGGTTCAGGACCCGACTTATTCATGTGGACCCCATCTTGATAAGATTATGAGCAGGTCCACTGGGAGCAACATGGTCCTTGATGGGACCATCTGTGGGCCCGACACCCCACAAGACGAGGTTCAAAGATCGTGTATGCCTAATGGGTTTTCGAGAGACACCAAGGTGGGTTCTACAAAACCAAAAAACCACAAGTGGTTTATTGCATGAGACATGGGCGGTATCAGGTTTTGGAGTATTTGCCCATGATTCCATACAGAAGGCATCACGTGGCAGGGAGAG
The DNA here is from genome assembly GCA_000404065.3 of Pinus taeda. Classification (NCBI taxonomy): domain Eukaryota; kingdom Viridiplantae; phylum Streptophyta; class Pinopsida; order Pinales; family Pinaceae; genus Pinus; species Pinus taeda. The sequence goes on along the minus strand of APFE031317227.1, from coordinate 3,805 downwards.
GTGGTGGAAAACAGCTATTATCACGCAGTTAACCCCCTTGCTTCTTATCTGCACGATATCCAGGATGGTCGTCGGATCGGGACACTGATTTCAACGGCTCGGATTGATCGATCTTATTGCTCAATTGCAAATACTTTGAGGCTTGTACTAATCGACGCTATGTGGTTCTTGTTGGTTATCTAAGGGCTTCGTTCATGTTTTCTTTAGGATCTACTATTGTTGCAGGAGGGCCAGTTTATGGTCTTGAATTGTCAGGCAGTTGTTAGCCGTGTTTATTGGTTGTGTCAACCCCACTGTCTGGGGCTCTATGTAAATTATGTAATTTATTCTGATTAATATAAGGTTCTTCTCTTACTTATAAAAGAAAATTAACAGTGAAAATTAAATTTTATACTATGCGGGGTTTTGAGTGAATCACCATACCTTTGAAATTATAATCTTATGAATAGTTTTGTTATTCTAAAGTATTATATTGCTCCATAGTGCTCTCAATACGTCTCTCTTGAAAATCTCTCCCTTGAAATTTTGGGAAAAATAATGAAATAGTGAAACATTTCTTACTATTTGTAATACTTTATGAAATTAGATTTCAAAAAATCAAATGCCTCTCTTTTTCAATTTGAGAGAAAACAACGTAACGTTTTTTTTTTCACTTTTTTCAGAACATTGGTGTGTTTCCTAATACAGAGAATTGGTGTATTTACTAGTAACACAAACTGATTAAGGTAACTTCTCAGTGCACTATATTTTTTTAATGCACAAATATAATAAAATTCTTGTTTTTATTTTTGAAATCCTGGAAATTAGTGCAGCTATTATTTTAACTCATTGATGTAGTTAGTTTTACAATAGCATTGATATGTTTTAACAGATACTTGGATTTTTTCTTTCACATAAAATGTCATATTTATCTCAAATTATCCTTTAGGATGCATCCACATGAGTTACAGTTGTTCATAGTATACATTTTCCACTTAAAGTCACCCTATTCTTGAAAAATGTTTTGAAAAATATATTGAAATTTAGATTGTGGTTATATGGTTCTCGAAATTAATTTTAGGTATGTACCCAAAAAATTATTGTTGATATTACTAAAATGCATGGATGAAATCTCATAATATCAAATGGTCAATTCTTCGAATTCCATCTCATTCCATATGTCTCAAAATCCTTTGTGGATTTTTCCCTTTGCATCTCCAGTAAGTTCAGATTTTGTTTATATTTCGATTATCTAATCGAATTTATTTTTTCTATCCATGTTAATTTGAATAAAAATGTATCCAAATTTGTAGGATCCTAATTCAGAATCGATTTCATCTGCAAAAAATATTCCACCGATTTAAAAATGTCGAAAGATCTTATCAAAAGTAGCATATCGCCATGAATTGGTACATGAAAATGGACAGTTTCTTTACCTTGCTAATTGTCACATGTCGTATTCCAGTTGAAATCTTGGATTAGCGATGGTAATTATTGTTTGGTATAATGTAATTTCAAAAAACCAATTGCATTCTTCTTACTAATATCATCGATGTACTAATGTTAAAAAAAATTGAAACTGTGATTTAGTGATGATGATCGATCCACCTACCACCTTTCAGTGCACCCCACTACAATGTCAAATAGAGAGAAGGCTACATTAAGAGAAAAAATTGGAGAGGAAGCATACCATGAATGGTTGAATCAACCACCTATTGAATTCCCACTACATCCAATTTCACCAATTAGGAACGACTACAACAATAGTATTTCTTCATCAGAAGATGGCAATGGAGGCAAATAAATAGAGGTTGTTATGGACGATTACTTATGGGATATGATTGTCATGTAGACAACATTGTTAGATGTATTCCACAAATATGAGCTAGGGGATGAAACTCATATCACTAATATCTATTTCAAAAGCCTGAAATATGCTTCCACCATCCCTCTCTTTAGACTTGGTGACACGTCAAAGTCTACTAGCTAGGGACAATGATGTTACTATGCAATTGGAAAGAAAATTTTGGGATATCGAATGCATGTTTCTCAATAGTATTGAGGTAATTGACCATGATCAATTCCCTTGTATTTTGATAAATCTTGTCACGCAATCATAATTTAAAATGGTCAATTTTTATGAATGTTAAATATTGACCTTCTACAATTATATTTCCCACCAACTGTAGGTTATTCAAAGATAAGGCTCTTTTGAGTGATAATGTCTTTCCTGGTAGGTGAAAAGAGGAAAAGTGGTAGTTGAAAATGTTGGGTACATATCCTTTCATATATTTCCAAATAATTGTATTCTATATAGAGGAGAATATGCATAAAAAGAGATATGTCCAATATGTGGGCATGATAGGTAACATAAATAAAAAGTGAGGGTAAATCACATTGCCCTCTTCAGAAGGCATTGAGGCACATGCCTATAATCCCAAAGATTCAAAGTTTCTTTCACTGCATAGAATTATCTACGTTTTAGGAATGCCATGCCTCACACAGAAGTGAGTCGAGAGTTATGTGAATCTAAATGAGTTTAATAGCCATGAAGCATACAGAGGATACATGGCCCAAAAAACTCAAGGATAAAGTATGAAGTCTACACTCAACCTAGACATGGATGGTTTCAACCCATATTCCCTCCAAAGCACCAACTATTTTATTTTGGTTCTAGTAGTGATCAATACAAATATCCACCCATGGTTTTTTGTGAAGAATGAATATCTTATGTTGGCTCTCATAGTCCTTGGTAGAAGAAAAGTGAATAATATGGATGTCTACTTACAACCATTGCTAGATGAATTGAAGGAATTATGGGAAGGGAAACGTGTATACAGTGTAGCAAGACCCATCGTAATAGAGAGGAGTTTTATGTTGTATGGCATATGTTCTTAAAAAACACATGATTATCCAGGCTTAGGAGTTTTATCTATTAAATTATATGTTTATCGATTTTTTTATATGTAACAATATTGTTTCACATATTTACTTAATTTATTACAATTTTTCTAATCTTCATGATCACTAGCATGCCTTATATACAATAATTTCATAGGCCTTATAACAAAAGGATATCATGGATGTAAATGTTGTGGACCTTCTCTAAAGGCTAGGTGGTCCAACCATGTATGAAAGCCATTGTATGACTGCTCTAGGGTATTCCTCCTAGAACAACACCCTTACAAAATAACAACATCCACTTTCAATGGTAAAATAGAGAGAACCCAAAGGCCTGCAATAATGACACCAACTGAATCACTTAGATCATATGAGAGAGAGAAGGAGAAGGATATTACAAAAATGTTCAATTCAAATAGGGAGCCTATGTTTGATGATCCAAAATTATTCAACACCTATGTTGAGAAATTTCCCATTAGGATGAAAAAGAATATTTCTACAAACTCCCATATTGGGAGAATCTTAAGATTCTCCATTTACTAGGTCCCATGCATATATTTAAAAAAAAATCATCTTCTTTATAGAGGCACATATCATCGAAAGAAAGTGACACATTGACTATTAGGAGAGATCTTATTTCTTCAAAAATTAAAATGAAACATTGGCCAAGGCAAGAAAGCAGAGGAGAGGTTTGTCCCTCTTTGTCTTTAAAATAAGGTGGTGTCCCACTTATTTTAAAGAAAGGTGATATTTATTTGTTAAATAAAGTTATAATGGTTGTGAGGGTGCCTTCTTTATATCTGTCTTCATTATGACTTTTCTTCACTATAAAAGACCATTTGTCTGGGTTGAAATCACACGACCATTTGAACCTTCTAAGAGTACATATGTCAAAAACGTGATTTTATTATTGGTTATTAATTTA